>VZTE01006410.1:60142-93316 GCA_013397775.1 Eulacestoma nigropectus | reverse complement strand
GTCTCAGGTGTCAGATTTATAAAAATATATAATTTAATAGAGTGGTACTGCACCAGACCAGCTTAAACTGACCCAGAAGAAAAAAATCTCCAGGCAATTAGACCTCATGATTTATGCACCTGCCCTCACGCTCTCTTCATGTGATTTCAAGTCCAGTGGTGATTTTCGGGCTGGGGTCTTCTAACACCTTGTTGGATTCTCCCTCTGTCTCCCCACAGCCAGGCTGTTAACTGCTCTTATCTTGTCGAGCTGCAGCTTCTGCTGATGGCTGCAGCCTCCTTGTCTTCTTGTTTGTGTTTCTTGTGCGCTAGATCAGTCAGAACATAGTAATGAAAAAAGGCCTAGACTTGGGATAAAAATCACTTAGCAACAACTAAATATCACTGTGTTATTAATATTCTTCCCAAACTAAAGACAAAACACAGCATTGTACCAGCTAGCAAGGAAATCGACTCTGTTCCAACATACCTGGGTGAAAGTTCACAGCTTGAGGCCCAGGGTTCCAGCAAATCCAGCTGCTCATGCTGAGCAAGTAGAGCCAAGCAAAGAGCAGATTAAGTCACACAGTATTATAATTCTGAGTTACCCATTCTGTTTAAAATTTCCTTATTTAAGCTAAACAAAAAGTATCTCTTAGCAGAGAAGATATTTTTTTCTTCATAGCCAAAGAACAGTCAGAGCCCTCTGCCCGCAATTCCTAGATATCCGTCTGGAATTCCATGCGTATCCACCTGTGCATGCACCTGGATATCCATCTTAGCATTATCTGAAGGCAATGACATGGTTTTTCCTTTTTTTATTTTAGTGGGGCTAGAACTTCACTCAGATTCTTCACGGAGTCAAGGAAAATGGTGTATACATCCTTGGAGACAGAGCTTTGCTTTCTTATGCAAGGTACTAGAACTCCTAAGAGTCAGTGTGTGTAGAAAAGACTGGTTCCTAGGAATGGTCCTTGTCAACGCCAACTCTGCCTTCAGACCACACCAATGAGTTGCTGCAGCTGAAACCAAGACTGCCACCACCTGCACTCCGCTCTCCATGTCAGCCTGTGAGTGAGATGTGGGCTCAGGGTACAGTGGATACCTTTTTGCTTTCTCAGGTCTGGATTAGAGGCAACTTTTGTGATTAAAACAGATGGTGAAAAAAAAAGAGTTACTGGATCTGTGATTTAAGCCCCACGTTGTGTCATACTCTGGGATAGTGACTAAGGCTGCTGCTGCACTCTCCCCATAGCTGCAGGCAAGGGGAAGTGTTTTCCCTGGACTCGGGCAGCCAAGCGATACCAACAACTGAGAGAAGACAAAATGACAAATACATAAAGCTTGTAGGCAGACATTCCCCTCTTTGCCAGATGCCTCAGCTCCTCTTGTCCTCTCCCATGTTAGACAAAGAGCCTGTCAAAGCCAAACAGATTGGTAGATTACAAAAGCCCTTCTGACCCACTCTCTTCTCCCAAGAGGATTCACTTCCTTTCAGCTTTCACATCATTAGCACTCTCACGGCAGGCAGGGGGTCATTTCTAATTTGTGAGTGCCCTTGGATCACAAGCTGGGATTTTAATTTGTTTACCTTGCATATTAAATAGTACTTTCAAAGGTACTGTCAATAAATCCTCTATGAATCAGGATCTTCACTCCAGACCTTGTTATTACTTTCACTTTTTTGATTTGACTAGACAAGATTAAAAGAAATTCATAGGGGCAATCTCAGTCACCAAACACAGTGTCATCCCCAAAATCCCCACAGTGCTGAGGGCGAACCTCTAGGGCTTTGTGACACAAGGGAAGAGCATGACTTTGCAAAGGAGAAGTCAAGCCAAGCTGCTACATCATATCTACAAGTGGGGACTCAGTTCCTAGGGTTGTGGCAGTGAAAAATGCTTCCTGGGAGAATCTCATGCAGAACGTCTGCCCATTAAGAGGGATGAAGGGTGCTGTATCACCTTGCCCAGGGTACCCTCAGGAGCACCTGGACCTAAGCGCCACACACAAGGAAACAACAGGGAAATCTCAATTAGTTCATCAGCTTAGCCTTCCCTCAGAGTCCATGCCATGAAGACAAGTATAGTGCTCAACGCAGCTGTTACAGCCCTATATCTTCGTGAAACCTTGCTTGTAACCTTGTCCCTCTTGTCTCTTCTCCAGGGTAAAAGAGGAAGTTTTATTTACTTTTCATGTTCTGAATTCACAAAATAGTTCTATTAAGTTTATAGGACAAAAAGGAAAATTCTTGCCCATGTTTGAACATAAATGCATGACAGTAGATCAGTAGTACTCCCGCTTTTTCCCCCTCTCTGGCTGATAGGTGGTGTTGCAGGGCTGTTGAAATGTGACAGTGGTCACATATAGAGCCACGTGGAACTCAGCAGTTTCGGTTCACAGGGTTTCTGCTAACCTTGCTCCCACTTTTAGCTCCTGGGAGGTTTGCTCACACATATAGACCAGGTCTGAGTTTCAGGATATCTAAAAATTTGGACTAAAACTTAGCTCAGCTTCTCATGGAAACTGTGGCAAAGCCATCACATTTAATAATATGTAATCAAATGGTAATTTGAAAGAGGCACAGTCAAAACTGTCCCATATTTGGTGCTTTTTATTCTAAAATTAATTCAAAATTTTGGCACATTTCCCAAGGGTGTGGAAATTAGAGCATATATGTAAGGACCCAAGAGATCACCACTGAGCACAGGTAAGTTTAATGATACATTGGTTTCCTGGTCCTTCTATTCTGGTACATCTCAGTAAATTTCACTAATTGCTTCATAGGAAGCTGCAACAGGGGAAAGAGATAAAAGAATAATATGAAAGAAAAGCAAACCACAAGCTACCTTTCAAGCGGCTATGACTTGACCTTCTCCAGGGTAAGGGGTAAACTGCCTTTCAAATAATTATGTTTAGAGCTTACCTTATATCCTGAAACATCAAGGCTATTCTATAACACAGCATGGGAAAAGAAAAGAGTATTGTCAAACTAAACACACACTTGAGCAAACACTGTCAGCCAAGGGACACTTACTATCTCAAAAGATGCTTTACATTTTCATCACCTCCTGAGCTTCCCCTCTGCTTCATCATGAGCAACTGCTGCAGTGGTCACAGCTTCCTCTTCCACCCATCCTTGCCTATGGTACCTGGGTCTTCCAGGTAGGGCTGCTCCATCGTGGAGAAGAGTTGGTTACATCAAGCAGTCTGTCCAGAGGGTAGCAGGAGCATGAACAGAAAAACAAAGCAAAGAAGAGGCAAGAGAGGCAGTGGGTAACCTTTGGCAGAGACCATAAAGAGCCACCTCTGCAGAATGTCTCAGCATTTATCTTCCTGTCTGGATCTTCTCTCCAACACTCCTCACCAGTATTTTCTTTCCTATGTTCAGTGCTGTGAGTCCGGGCTCAGGGATTGTGTCCTGCCTATAGTCTTTTTGCACATGCGCTTCCACTGCCCCATGGAAAGTCAAAAAGTGCAAATGGCCCTCTGTGTCTAACACAGCTGCACAAGAAATGCCATAGGGCCTCTGTGAGCTGGGGTGTGGAGCCACACTGGTGATGGGAGCAGCACCACGAGGGCCCTGCATAGGACCCTCCTGCAAAGTGGTGCACTGGAGTGGAGAGACTGTGGCTACACCAAGAGGGACAGCCAGCTTCATAGACTGAGCCCCATGGAAAGGAGAATGAGAGGCCAGAAGAGCCCCTTAGACAATGAATTATCTAAATCAGGCAGTAAGATGTAACACTGATTGAAAAGCTTGTTCGAATTGTTTTCACTGTGATTCATAAACTCTTCATGTAAATTCATATGTTAGGATGAGCACAAAAATTAGAAAGCTGGAATAAGATTGCTTTAATTTAAATAAGAGACATGGTTGTGAATATTAGGCCTTTACACTGTTAGCAGTAACCCATCAGATGTTAACAAAATCTGATATGCAACAGTTTTACATATCCCCTTGTGGGAGAAAGATCGACTTGCAAACCGCTTTATAAATCAGCCACACTGTTAGAGTTAGGCTACTGTATCTAAATGGATTTTAGATATGCTTCCTGTTTTCAGCTACCATATTTACAAATGAAAGCTTTTTCAAACCACGTCTTTTAATATAATTTGCATATTTAGTAATACATTGATTAACATTAAACACGGATTATTGCAATTTATTTCAGAAACAGATGGGATGCATTAAGTGAAAAGCCAGAGCGTTTAAACAGAGCACACTCCCAGGCTGACTCCCGATGATTGATGAATACAAAAACTTTATTAACTATCAAGAAAAAGAAAAAGGAAAAAGGAAAAAGGAAAGGACACTTCATACTGACTCCGTTTCAAGCAGCTCCCTCGCTTAAGAGTATACAAAACTGCCATTAAGGGAACTTTAAATAAAATAATGCCATTCAGATACGTGCATGGTTTTACGGAAAGCTCTGGCACAAGGAAGACAAAATTTTGACTCTGGGTCTCAGCTGAAAGGAAGAAAAACCTGCCCCAGGAGCCGGGGACTGGTCCCCCAGCAGCGGGCTCCTCCCAGGTGCCAGTAGGTGGCAGCCGCCCACAACGCACGTTTCCAAGACACATTTTGGGTTGGGGTTTTTTTTCAGGGTTCTCGGGAAACTTCTCGGGCTGGGGGAAAGCTCCGTTGGGTTTCCTTCTCTTCGCAATGGCCTCACAGCACCTGGCTTTTAAATACACTGCCTTCAGTTGGCACCTGATAGTAGGAACACCCTGAGATATGTTGTGGTGCTCTTATGTGTGTGCATGTGAGTACGTAGGTGTAATTTTGACGCAAACCCAAGATGCACATAAACTGTGTAGAATGATCTGTGTATCAGTCACATGTACAAGGATGTGCATGGTTTTTAAATAGCAAAATGAGCATTTAGAGCAGCAATGCAATATAAGCATGCTCTTCATATTTACAAATATTCTCCTCAAAGAGAAACCTTCATTTCCCAAAAACAAGGTGGAAAGTCTTTCATCTTTATTTAGGAATATACATTGCAGTAGTCAAGAAAGGCATAGGCAGTGTCATTGAAAGGTAGGTCCGTTGGTGGTTTTAAAACATGACAGTTCATGAGGCATGGAAGTGCGATACGGGATGGATTACTTCTGTATGTGTCCTGCTTCTTACACTCTTTTAAGAAAATGTATCCACTGCTGGGCACTGATTAACCCATAGCCTGACCCAGTGCATTGGTTTGTATCTTATTTAAATTAGCTTTCTGTATAATTAATGATGCAGCCAATTAGTCTGATAGAGCCTGGATACCATAGCTAAAATAAGCTTTGACACTTCAATAGATCTCTTCAAGTAGATTACATAAATGTTATTTCTATACTACTCATTCAGAGCCTTTCCTTTTGTCTTACATTTCTAACAGGAATCGTCCTTGCAAAGCGGGAGGTCTCCAAAGGGAAGCAGTTTTACCTTCCCCCTTAAGGTAATTTTATTTCCAAGTAGGCCTTGTTCTCCTCTCATGCAGTTGCGCATGAGCTTTGCAATTTAGTATAGTGAAGGAAGGGAAAACATTCTGTCCTCCACACAAATACAGACTCGCACACAGCGCAATTGTATTCTTTTCTTTCTGCATGCAGAACATAAGTTACTGTAGAGCTAGGAAAATAAGACTACATCCATCAGAGCACATAGTTGATCTTGGGGGAGTAAGAATGGCCCCCCTGGAGCAAAGTCTGGGGGAAGAGACCTGGGAAAGGGAAGGCAATTTTGTCTAGAGTTCACCTGGGGGGTCTACTCCAAAATTTGTCCAAAGAGAAGGAGCAAAATCAGCTGGGACTGATTGTACTGATGCTGGGATTTAACTCCCAGTTTCCCAACTTTTCCTAAGTTCTCTGTGAACCGAGGGGAAACTAGCAGAAGGAACCTGTGTGCTCAGTCCTCTATGAGTCAACCCACCACCGCTGTAGTCAGGTGTCTGTAAGATGGGAGGACACTCCAAACTCCAGGCCCAAGGCTGAACAGGGAGTTCAGCCACTGGTGGACACAGGGGAAGAAACTATTTCTTTTTTTATCCTTCACTGCTGTTCCTCCTCCTCTGTCCTCTTGATCCTAAGGCCTCTTATAGTGGGAAATTATTTTCAACACCTCCACTTTCTGTGAAGGGAAGAAGGAGAGCTCTGTATGATACAGGCATCTCCTGTGCAGACTCCAGCAGGAAGATCAGCCTGTACATATCCACACCAGTTTGGGTGCTCATATGTAGCACGGCCAGACATACAGCCTGGCTGAGAGATGGCACATGGCTTGGGCAGTTCATACCCTACTGTTCAAGCTCCCCTTATCTCCTTTCAGATTTGGCAGTAATGTCTTGACTGCCTTATTTAAACCCCTTAATCTACAATCCCTCTATTTTCTGTTCATTTATCTTTGTCCTGCTGTTGCAGTATGCAACTGGACATTCCTTTAGGTCCCAATTTTAGGAAAGATGCTGAGCACAAATATATCTTCACTTAAATCTCTTTCAGATTAATCCACTGTTTAAGGTTACTTGAGTAACTTTCTTTGCATTTACTAAACAGGGAGAATTTATTTAGGGAAAAAAATAATAGAGAGTATTAATTCATGAGCTTGGTAATATATACGAGCTCTCCTAGCTCTGGGAAAGAAATTCTTTGTTGATATTTTGGGTTGCTGTGGCATAGAGCCAATGTTTCAGTTACACTACAAAAAGCACCCAAAAATTACCAATACCTCTTTTCCCTGTCTTCAAACTTCTATTAAATACTCAAAAGTATTTAAAAGGTCAGTTACTCATTTTGCTGCTATAGGGAGATTACTCCAACATGATGTGTTTGTCTCCTATTGTGAGTAGTGAAAATCCCCCTGCATCCAGTGTGTTTTGTTTGGATTGAGATGGCATGCAGCTGATGGCTGTGACCTTCATGGTGGCTTAGATCCCTGGCTGGCACTGATTTTTGATTTAGTGCCGATCTGCTGCGCTTGTCACAGGCTGCAAGGTGCTTTCCATGCACTAATGGAACAGCTCAAGGGCAGAGGGGCCCTGTAAATGTCTATCTTTCACCAACACTGTGCTAAATAGAGAGCTGAGTTTTCTACATGTGAATGACAGAACCTGAGATTATATACAGGAGTGAACTGGGAATTCTTTCACCTGGGCTGATGTTCAGCAGTAAATAAATGTCACTGTAAAATGAGTTTTTATTATTCTAAGTGGTAATGAATGTAAGCGTACAGTATTAAACAGGATACTTAAAATTGCCTGTATATCCACATCTGAAGACAGGAACTAGCTCTATACAGCCCATGTCCTCATGAGCAGTTATTTCCTTTGAATAACAGAGGATTTGTGCTAGAGTTCAGTTTGACTCTGTCTGCATTATTAAGTCATTAATAAATCCTGTTCCTTAATGACATATTCAGCTGAAAATGAATTCACCCTGAGCTCTCCCTCGAAGAAAACCAGCATACTGGATTGCAAGTGGCAAAGGATTCCAGGTTAACTCTTTGCTTATTCACTAAGGTTAGGAATGGAGGAAGGGCCAAGACAATGCTATCTACACAGGAAAAATCTCCTACTCGGCTTGATGGAGATTTCTTTGACTATGAGTGCAGAGAAAGGCTGTTAGGCTTGTCTCAACCTCCCTCTTATAGGGAGTAATGCAACGTATTTTAGTCTCATATTAATCTTATAGTTCCTTTTTAACAAAACGGGTCTTAACAGGATAAGCGTATTTCTTGCACACAGGACTTCCTGGGGAGCTCCATTGTAATTTCCATATATTAGATACAAGCTGGAATATTCAGATAACATAAACAAATGGGATAATAATCACATGCCCTCTCAAGTATAATGAAACAGATCATACCATCAGTTTCTGCAAAGGAATCCTGAGTGAAATCAGACTTAAGAACTATGCATGGGCTTGAAGTGGAATGAGGAATTCTGCTTACAAGCCAGAGCTGCCTCTCTCTCTCTCAGTTGATCACCTCTCTCCTCGTAATTGGAAAATTATCTAGGTTTTAACTACTTAACTGCTTTTTTAACTTGTTGGTTTAATCATTAAGGTTGCCATCACTAATTTCTAAGGTGGGAGATGAAAGGAAAGAGGCCACTGCTTCCTTGTTCTGCCTCTTGACAGCTAAGTGCATTCTCAAGACTACACAAAACAGCATTTTGTTGTCCATTGCCCCGTGGAGAAGCAAGGGGTGATTGTAACCTGGGAGCACTTTGGCTGTGGAGTGATGCTCAGGAGCAGCTTGGCTTACTTTGGTCTATGTCCTGGGTGAAACCACTAAACCACTTTTCTGACCAAAGGGGTACAAAAAAACCATGGCAAAAGAAAATTATTCAAGTCATTTTTCAAACCAGTGTTCTTGCTTATGGAAAACAAACAAACAAACAAAACTAGGACATTGAATGAATGCATTATGAGTATATAAATTATTAAATCAACCAAGGATTTTTTATGGGGAAGGTAGAGGGAGTAACATCCGCTGTAGAATTTTGTAATAGAGATTTAGTGTAATTTTCTCCAAGCCCTTTTTTTTTTCCACCAGTAATGAGTACTCTGTGAGCTTTGTCTATAGGGAAAGACTTACAGGAGGGGACCGACAGTCCTCTCATTTGGTCCATAAATGTACTTTCACTGATTTTGACAGTTAGAGGCCAGTCAGGATCAGGCTATAGGCTACGGAGCCTCAGTTTCCTCATCTGTGACAGAGAAGTGCTTTTCCTAAGGATTTTGTTGGGCTAATTAATTGCCTTTATCAGACTACAACAAATCTTACCTGGACAAGACTGAGAAGCTATCAGTCCCACCTAGGGCTGAGCTCTCTATTGGGCTTCAGCCTGAGCCTTGGCTCAGAGGAAGATGATTTGGGGGATGAAGGTGACACAGTACAGTTTCAGGCTGTGGAGGACCGGGCTTTCCCTCCAGCACCTGCTGCTGCCTGGGGTTCATTTGAGCACTGTGGTGCTTTGGAAGACCTTGAGAGGGACACCTGGAGCTGTCAAATCATACACTGTCCAAAACTGCCAGGCTGGCCCCATGCCTACATCCAGATTGCAGCTGGGCACACAGCTCCCTCCACCACCCATAAGGGAGCCAGCATCTGGCAACCCCATACCACTGCATCCCTCCTCTCTGCACGAACTCCAGGCACTGCAAGAAGTTCAATACCTCACAGTCTTCTCTGCCACAAGTAGAGGGCTTAGTGTTTTTAGGATGCTGTTCAAGTACGTTGAAGTGCACTGTGTTGTGACAAAGTCTGGACCTCCCTTGTGAAGACACAAGTGCCGCCTCCCCTGCACCTTGCACCTTGCCCTGGGGCTGTCCCCATGGTCCCAAGACCCCAATACCTGAACTTCTGGACATGTCTATTTAAACAGCACTGGGACAAGGCTTGTCCTGGTGGTAAAACTGGGATCTTGGAAACACTGCTGCAAGAAAGGCTTGGACATCAGTAGTCAAGATCTGGTGTGGAATATCACAGCTGTTGACAGGCTGATGGGAGACTGCAGGCAGGCATATGTATTGGTGGTCATACTCAAAAGGCAATATGCCTTTTGCTTTGGTGTGCACATGATTGTTTAACACAAATTAGCATCCCTGGATAGTTATATATTCCCTAGCATGGGACTAACTTAGTGGGGCAACAATAAAATTACTCAGTTCACCTCTTCATTGTTCTTATGATACAAAAAACTAACAGATCTAGAAAGTAAATGGGTTTTGCCCCAGCCACAATAAAACTATCATTGGAAATTCAAGACCTATATGGACAGCATGTGAGAGCACGGATTTGCCTAATGTGTAAATGACATTATTTGAGAATGCTTCACCTTTACATTAGCTTTTTCCTATAAAGCTGCCAAGGTCAGTGAGACCTTGGTTCATCTGCTGCATAAGTGCTAGTTGTTTAAGGTAGAGCTGCTGTGGAACAAGACTCTTGAAATATTCCTACCTTCCAAATTTTTCAATCAGTGGAGAATCTCAAATACATGTGTAAGAGACTTTATCGGCCCTCCTTATCCCCTACTGTCATTTAGGCTTTCTAATACAGCATATTTCCATGTGTTCCTCTGAACACACCTGCCCTCTGGTATTTTGAGAAAATAGGGTATTATCTAAAAACTCGTTTTGCAAAACTTACAGGAAGTGTTCAACATGCTCTTTCTTGTTCAACTTAACAGTGACATGTACAGTACATAATGCATGTGAACCACAGATCCCTATGGCTGATCCACTCTGCAGAGCTGTCAATAGATGGATAATGTAGTCATCACATCCTATGAAAGACCTTTTTCTTCTTCTTAATATTTTTGCCATCGCCTTTTTGAGATTTTTAACTAGGGCTTACATATGTAAGACCAAATTCTGAGGGAGGCTCTGGGCCCATGGCCTGATCTGTCTTTTTGTGTTCATGAGGCTGAACACTCAGTTGCTCAAATGGCTGGAGAGTCCCAAAGTGAAGGATATTAAAACCTAATTTTCAGACTTAATTTTAGAAAAAGCTGCTTCAGTGTTACGTGGTACAAGATATCTCATTAGCTCTTACCAGATCCCTGCCTTTGGAGGGCTCTTTCACTGTGCTAATGGCACTTTGACATTTTGTGGATTACTCTTTCAGGTTCCATAATCAATTTAACATTAATATTCATGTAAACTATTAATGAAATAATATTAAAAAAGAAAAATGTTCCTACAATACTGCAACATTTTAATGCCTCATTAAAATCATTAGTAATGCTAATATTAAAGAACTTACTTCATCTTTCAGAGAACCCCAAAATAAATCATAATCAAATGTTTGCTAACGTACAGCCAGAGAAATAATTTATACATTGCTGGCATATAGGCATCACGTACGCTAAAGATGACACTGTAAGGTCACATTATTAAGCACTCACAACTAGCTCTGGCTTTGGAAACTCATTGTAGACAGTATCCTCTTATAATTATCATTAAACATCCTGAATATTGTTTGTGGTTTTTATTTATGAGAAAAAAAAAAAGTATATAGTGTGCCTCTCAGCCAGCCAGTGCTTTCATGGAATTCAAGTTGCAAACAATGACACACTTCACTGACCTCAATGACTTACAAAGGCCATTTGTATTCAGTACTCTCATTTACTCTATCTTTAAAAATGAGTAAGAGACATATATTAATAGCAAGAAACTGAGAGAATGATTGCATCACTACCAATCTCCAGACTTACTGCAACACTTCATTCTCCTGGACTTGAACTGGCATGGGAATGTAAATGTCATAGGTAATATTTCTATAAATTTTTCCTACATGTGTAAGGGTAGGCCTGTGGTCCTCTCTTTGTTGGCCACCTTTTGCATATCATCCTTAAGAGCTGTAGCCACAGGAGTAGCCTTTATTCAGTGAATTATAAGGGTGAATACCAGAGCAGGGTTCTGATTTGGGGCACACCAGAGCTTTAGCCATGTAACAGGAACATTCTTAGCAGTGGGCTGGGAGGAAAGCTGGCTCCAGGTGAGTTCAGCACTGCATCGCACCAGCACCCTCTAGGGAGTGGTCTAGAAGAGTGACGAGGCAGGTGCTACTGCTGAGCTGGAAAGATTTCTCAAATGGGTATATCATTTGGTTTAAACCACTGTGGACATCCATTTACACTGACAAGCCACCCATTCCCAGACCAGCGGTCCTGTGATGTAAAGTGGCAAACGGGCAGGTAACTGAGCATCCAAATCCCTAGCAAGGAACCAGAGAAAGAACCCCTCCAAGCCTTTCCCTAAGAGCCCCACACTGCCAATCAGTTCAGCAGCGCAGGTACCAGGATTCATCCTCCTAGCCCCTCTGAGGGTGAGCCCCATGGACACAAGCTGCCTCTTGAGACAGGGTTGTCCCCTCCATCACAGCTGGGCTAGGCAGGGCTGCTCCAAGGGCAACTGCAGCTTTCCCTGCCATGAGCCAAGGTCGTTATGTTAGGCTGGGGACATGCTGTACTGCTGCATGCAAAAAAGGAGCTAGCTTGGCTTGGATGTTCTCTCCATTAAGCTGTAGTATTCAGTTCATCCCTCATTCCAGAGCAAAACATACACAATTTTTAAAAATTGCCTCCTCACCATTGGGTTTTCCTGGTTGCTGTGCCAGATATTTGAGACCAGATCCACTGGATTAAAGAGGAGCTTTGGTCTTAACTTCCAAAAATTACATACCTGACCTTTCCCAGACAGTGTTCCAATCCATTCATGGAACACCATTCTCCTTTATAGCAATGACAGCCTTTCATGTCCTCCCTTTATTTCCAGTATTAGCTGACCCAAGCCCTCATTGCTGAATAGATTTTGCTTTGCAAAACCTCCTTGAGGAAGATCAGCAAATAAATCCATTGGCATAGCCTTCTGAATTTAAAATCAGAGGGCTGATTCTGGCATGGTTTATGTTTTCTGTTTTAATTTGTCATATGGTTTAGATGAAAGGTTAATTGCGTTTTCTCTTAATATATTTAATATATTGTAGTAACAAGCGAGTTCTAGAAATGATGAAGTAATTTGTTAAAAAACTCAGTTACATCATCTTTAGCCATTCATGTTCCCTTCAGAGAGCAAATTAATTGTTCCAATCTAGTAAGCTACAAAAGAAATACAGCCGACAAAGGGTGAAATATGAACATCAATGGTAAGTTTCAAATTTACCCTATTTATTTTGAATGTAAGATCTCGTGACCCACTAAAATTCAGTTCACAGTGTTTTATGAAAAATAATGGCTGAAATTGAATGTCTTAATTTACATTTAATGCAATTAAGAATGGTTTAAATTATGACTGATGAACAGCACACACAGATGTCAGTCAGTTTCATCAGAATAAATTGAAGTCAGTGTCAATGAATGCTCCACTGATAAATCCCACTTTACATAAAATTAATAAAAATAAGGAAATATAATCCTTAGCTAATTGCAAAATGTTCTGGAATTCCCCTGAATTTTGGAGGGGGTGGGGGAGTGTAAGTAGAGAAAGCCACAGAGTAGAGTATGAAAAGCGGTTTATTTTCAAAGATGCCCTGTGTGAAATTGTGTAATGGTCTGAAAGTTTACTACAAAGGGTGTTTCCATGCAGAAATACCTTGCTTTACTGAAATGAGCTGTGGCAGAGTGAAGAAGACGCCTGCAATGTGCAGCTGTGCATGATCACAAAAGAGCTGTTCTCCTTGCAGTTTCCTGGGAAGTGCTGTGCCTCCACACAGGGTGCAGCACCTAAATTGGTATTTCTTCTGCTTTTGCAGCTTGTTGGGGATCTGACTTACCTTCACCAAACCTGGTGCCAGCAAAAATTAGCCCAGAGTTTTCAACCCTGTGCAGTACATGCAGTGGAAATATCATTTAGCACTCTCGCATGTAAAGAGTGTCAACTCCTCCACACAGGCATCATCTTTCATCTCTCTATTGGCACAGGGTCTGGCACGGCAGCATCATGGCTCGTTGTGGGTCCCCTAAACACTTCCACAGTTAGGAAGGTAATTTTCATAAAATTAATGTAAATTCAGACTGATTTATAGAATGTTTTTGAGGTAAAGCAAGCGCACACTGGAATTTCACCAAACGTTTAATGAATGTTCTTCATGCTAACACATGAGGGCAGCTTTCATTCTGCATTCTTCGTTGAAGAGATACTGTTGCTTTCTAAACAAATACAAAATATTTTTCAGTCTGCCTTCCTGGAGCAAACATCAAATGTAGGGAGTGCTGTAAGCTCAGCATTTGGCTTACAAAGTAGTTATGAAACAGTCCTGCAGTCCTAGTGCAGGAAAGAGAGATCTGACAAATGCTGAAGTCGGGAGGTTTTTGAGCATTTCTTCTGTTTCTCTAAGGACTGCAGAGGCTGATTTTAACAAACCTACATTCTCAGGGTAAACAAAAATTCTTTCTGTAGAAGACCAGGGCAATGCAGGAAAACACTGAGCTTCCTCTTCACAAATGCCTACACATGCTTCTGCTGGTCACTGTTATCAAAAAAGCTCTGGAGAACAGGGTTATCTGACACACGTGAGCTGTTTCCTGTGATTTCAAAGGTAATCATAAACACTTTTCTTGGTAGAGGCTGCAGGCTACCAACCATTTGTTTGTGTTTACATAAAGAAAAACACCTCTGAGATAATCCCTTTTTCACATCAAACTATTTTCAGCCAAGTTGGAGAAGTTTTGTGTGAAGGAAAAACCATAGCCTTCTAAGACCAAGGCACCACACCTTCTAAAATGGTGGAAAAGACAAATTATGCTGCTGGTGTAACTAAACCTCCCAATAGCATTTTGCAGTTAGAAGCTTATATTTTCATGTGGCAGCTGTAGAACGGGTGGCAACAGTGCAAGCTGAAGTTGGAACTTAAATGTACGTGGTGTACATTTGCGTAGGTAGGAAATGACTCCTTACCTCTTTCAGGATATGCCTACTCCCTGTTGTATGTCTGTTCTGTGGTATCAGATTAATCAGGATGCCTTAATTTTGTATTCTCTCTGGGTGCGGGTGTTCATTGTCTGTATGTTAAAGAGTTGAGTGTCCTACCTGCCCTTATGCAATATGGCCACTGGGCCACTCTGTGCCCTAGATAGGTCAGTTGAAAAGCATATTAACCCAAGGGAACTGGAATTATTTATGCAGCTCCTTTCTGGTGCCCAAAAGCAAAAGGACACAAGTTTAGGCCACTGTAGTGTCCTGTGCTCCTGTTCACACTTTCTACTCCTGCAAAATGTTTGCCTGCTGTGCCAAGCTCAAGCTGCTGGGCTTGCATTTCCAAAGCCCTGTGCAAAACCAGACACTGACCCAAAAGCCATTGCAAGCACCTGCCACCAACAGGAGCTGAGCATTACTTCTTCCTGTTCAAACCCACAGGACCTGTGGATGCTCCACACCTGGTGTTAGCCAAGTCTCTCACTTCATCTATGGGCCATACAGTGTCAAATGCAGCTCGTTTAATTCTTGCCAGAGACTGCAAAGGCACCAGTTTAAGCACTTACCTAGGGCCAAATTCTCAAAATAGAGGTGCCCAAGACTGCAAACCAAAAAATGAGATATGTTCAGAAGTGCACTCTGAATTGCATGCAGTAATAGCACAATGTGTCTTTGCTATGCCCTTATTATCTTGTAGATATATAGTGTAATTTATGCTAATAGACTGACTCCCAAATTTACCCTTGCTGTGTTAGTTACTTTTCTAGAAAGTACAAATGGCACATTGTTAGCAAAGAACCAGAAAAAAATGGAAACAGAGGGCAGGGGAGCAGCCCCTGGCGATCCACCCCAGACTGCAGTGCACAGAAAAGTGCCTTATATTTTATTCTCCTTATATTTTCTAATGCTTTTTCAATTTAGTTTTAAATGCATAGGGCTCCATATGATGGAGCTTCTCTGCTTCCCGTGAGAAATTGCTCCAGAGCTGTATTATATATTTTGCTCTCAGGAAGCTTTTCCTGATTCTTAACCTGAATTTTTCGTTTGTTAACTTCATCATATTAGTCCTACTTATATCTCTTCGGTTGACCTAAATAACTTTCCCCCTCTCATTTGATAGCTGTACCCTTCAAACATTTGTAGCATGCCATCCTATCTTCCCCTTGTGTAGTCAAGCAACACATATTTTGGGCATTTAACCCTTTTATTCAATCATTCTTTGCGTTCCCTTACTCACATTTGTTGCTCTTCTCCACAGTTTGCTCTTTTGTTCAGACAAGAAAGCAAAGGATATTCTAAATGCATGTTTCTCTTGAAAATAAATGCTATGCTTTTATTACTTGCCTCCTCTATCCACAAATTTTCCTCCTTGTAGGCTAAACATATAGAGAGGAGCACAAATGAAGGAGGCAGGATTTGCATAGGCATGTAGACTGCCTTGGAGTGACACAGAATGCTAATAAAACTGGTTTAAGGGGTTTTTCTATGTACATTTTTTTTTCCGTTTGACTTTAAGAGATCATCACTCAATGTTATTTCTTAAACTGAAGAATCTAAGGCGAATGCTTTGACTTGATTTTAAAGACATTGAATTTTTTCTGCTGGTATAAATAGTATGGACACAGTAAAAGTACTTGAGAGAGCCTAATGAACCATTTCTTACACCCCATTACCTTTAGTCTGATATGACTGAGAGTACGGGCACTAATTATCCTCTCTTTCACAGGCACCGACATAGATCTACAGTAGGTCTTAAAACACAATATTCCATACAACTCTTAACTGTACCTCATGTAATACATTTCTGTATTTTTTTCTAATTGAAATTTAAATTAGAGGCATGCCACTTTCCATCTACCTGCCATTTATATATGTTTTATGAACAATTCTTTTAGATTATTTCCTACCAAAAAAAATGTGCAGGTAGCACACGGACAGTCACAGAGCGAGTCCTAAAAATTAAAGGATTTTTCTTTGAAAGGAGTGAGGCAACCATACTGCTCTAATGACAGAGAAGCTCTGCACAGTGCAGACTAGCACAGGAAAGCTGTCAGTTGAGGGAATCAAGGGAGTGTGAGATGAGCACAAGATCAGAGCTCATTTCCCCTGGGTCTCTCGGAGAATGGAAAATTGCTTTTACTAGTTTATCTCTACTCTTCTATATAAGAAAAGAGCGGGAAGCAAGGCTGAACTAGGGGCATAGGAAATCATGCATCGCTCTGCACTGCTTTGCATTTCACAGATAGCCTTGCCAAGGTGATGCAGGTGCATCAGGCAAGATGTATGCCTGTTGTTGTCAGTGGCTATGCTTTTGCAAATTATTTGTTGGACTTCCAAGCTCAGGTCATGTGAGGAAGCTTGCAGGCATCCTCCTAATTCTAGCCTTGCTGATCCACCTGGAATGCAAAATGCAAGGCTCCAACACCTCACTGCCCTGGGGCAAATGCTCCCACCTGGAGTGCTGATTTGCATGACTGTAGACTGTAACTGAGCTTGAACCTTTATCTCACGTCAGATGGAAGATGAAGTTTTCTGCTGGTTAACGAGGAAACACTTGGAAACATATGAGCTGCATATTGGGATGCAGATGGTTCTATAAGACAGTACATACATTTATAAAGGAGACATGTAAGGTCATTGGGAACCATCTGCTTTAAATATTTAAATGTCCTTACACTAAACGTATGAGTAGTTTTGCCCTGGACTTGTAATATTAGCCATCTACCAATTTTTTATAATAACAGTGAAACAAAAGAAAAATGGGAAGGTGGGAGACAAGGCATGGCAACCAATTTACAGCATCTGGGCCCTACACAGCCAGCTCAGCAGCAATGCAACCTGTCCAGGAGCAGTTTACTCTGTTTGCAGTGGTTCACCCCCAGGCAAGAGTACATCTGAGGCTGTCATAAAGTCCTGTGCTGCTCTGACCTGGCAGAAGGGAAGTCACTAAACAATCTCAACTATCAGGAAACCTCCATGACCCTGCTCCTCCTTGGACAGGGTGTTTCCATAAGGGGGTAGTTTTGGCATGATTTGCGTTGTCCAAACAGCAATCAAAGATATTTTCCTTGCACTAGTCCATACTCTAACTGAACGTCATAGAGCTATGGCTCCAGAAACGGTTGCCTCTGCTGATTCTGCACTGATTTTCCAAGAAGATAATTTCCCACTTTCTTTCAGTTACCCCCAGTAACAAACCAAAATAAATGTGCTATGTCCCTCTCTCTGCATTGTACTCCTTGCATGGTTTGAGAGCCCTATTCTTGCAGGCAGTCACACTGGCATTCAGAGAAAACACCACCCTTAACTGCCTTAAGTCCCACCTACGCAGACCCATTCTTTTTCTGAAGACAAATGTAGTGTTAAATCACTTTGGTCCTCCTTTACTTTATTGAAGTATTTTTCACCAAACAGAACCGCCCAGGTAGAGAGAGAGGAGCTGGAGAGCTTCCAGAAATGCAATAATGCTCCAGCCCTGACTCTCAGCTGCTCCTCTGGAGCCCATGTCATTGCAGTGCTCCCCAGAGCTCCCAAGGAGGAGCAATCCAAAAGGATCCACATATTCTGGGTTTAGTTCCTCACTGCAGCTCCTGTAATCAACAGTGGAAGGCAGAGAGCACCAGCTTCTTTCTATCTCTGGGTTTCTCATCTGGGTTTATCTAAGACAGGTGCCTTGGGCTCCCTAGGCCAGTGTACTCATGGTGCTGGCTAACAGCATTGAAGAGCCCTGCTGAGGCAGGCTGGACATGGTACCCACAGCAGGCAGCGCTGCTGCTCATGCCTGTGCCACCAGCAGATTAGTTTCTTCATGTATTTTGTGCCTCTTTGTCTCCTCCATAATCTGAGGAACAGAATCCACAGAGTCAAATTTTTAAACGGTCATCCAGTTTCACGCCCTCTGCTGGGAGTGTACATATACCCTATCCATATGTATATATTATTCCTGGGGTCACATTTTCCCTGAGGTCTGTCCCTACATTACAGTTCTGTTCAGTCTCTCTATCAAACGTATGCAGGTATAGGGATTAATGAATTTACCAGGACAGATGGACTACTTTTGATGGTAAAAATCTATTACCAAAAGAAGGAAAGCTGTTCTGTCATTCTCCTCTGGAAATAAATGAGGAATAAAGCCACAGCCAAAACCATTTGTGAATGTTTTTTAGTCTGAATCATTCTCTCTCAGATTGTCTCGAACTGTAAGAACAGTTCTGCCTGCAATAACCAAAGCCTAGGAGCATACCAGGATAACCTCCTTCCCCAAGATGAAGCCTTCAATCGTACTATTGAAAATGACAGTTGGTTGTTGTTGCTATTGCATTTCACTGATGTTATGATTTAGAGCCTTGTCTTACACCTACTGAGAAGAAAAGACAAACTCCACCACCTTCTGGGAGCCCCCACGCTCTTCCAAGTTCTCTTTGAGATTGTTTGGTTTAGGTTTGTTGGTTTTTTTCATTTTCCCCAGGAGACCTTAGTCTTATGTTATTACAGATTCACTACATCTAGCTTATCTTCATTTCAGTATTTCTGTCCTTTCTAAAGATCCCTTTACAAATGCTACTTGCACCATCTTGATAACAGCTTTCAATTCAGATCAACAATGTTACTTCTTAATGAAATTTTTCTATCTATGTATCCTGGGATAATATTCACAGCAAGCCTCAAATGGCTACCCAGAGAAAGAGCGAAGAATCTGGAAAGAAAAGGAAAAAGGATAGATGAAAAGCAGAAGTGTGAGAAATAATTGCACTGCTCCGCTCACACAATTAAAAAGCATATCTCAGGAAAACAGTTAAATTAGCTCACTGAGTGCATACAGGAGTTTTAAAGCTCTACTGTCAGCTCAATTAAAAACATACCCTAACAACAGCACACTGATTTATAAAGCAGATGACATTCTCCAACAGCCTGAGATGGTCTCTGTGACACCACCGTCAGCCACCTCGTCCTGCTGCTTTTCTTGTCCTTTGGAGCATTATAGACTACCCAGGATGATTTCAGACTGTCAGGGCTCAAAAACAGCTGTTCCTTTTCCGGAAACCAAACAGCCCAGCCTTCCACTTTCTATGGCAACAACAGTGAGCCCTTCGCAATCTGACCTGCCGAGGAAAACCTGCTGTTAATTAAATGTTAATTGCCTTAATGCAGTATGCATTATGTGGAAAAACGCAAGTTATTTTAATCTGTATTTTAAAGAACACATCTGAGGCTTAAAATGCCAGGCAGAGGTACGTTATAAATTGACAGATATATATTGCTTTTGCCCCTTTGGTGTTAGAAGAGACTCCTATGAGTTTAATAGAGGTGTTGTTCTATTATTTTTCAGACTTTCAGGTCTCTTTCAGACAATTTAATTTTATTTCCGTGAAAACCCAAATGTAGTATTAGTAAGCAATTTTGAGTGATATTAAGATGCATTTCTTAATTACATCAATTATTTATTTTTATTTTAAAATAAATCAGGGGCTGAGCCTTTCTAATTCCTGCAGACAGAGTGTGTGATTTGGTTGAAGGATCTTTATTCCTGGATAAATACGAACGCCTGTGTGTTGCCCTCTCTGTGGTAGGCAGGCGTTCGTACAGCCATCCTCAGAGGGGCCATGCCACACACCATTTCCTATTTCTTGAGAGAAATAGGATTGTCTGGTTCTCAATTAGAAGGGTTTTTCTAGAGCAACCTGTCTCCCTCCTGAAACCTTCTGCTCAAACACCTTGCCCTCCCTTAAACTACTTAGCACTTGGGCAAAAAGACCTCATGACTGCAGCAGTTTTTCTGCCAGCTTGGCCCAGGCCCTGAAGAGACTTTCCACACCTGAGATTGAGGTGATGGGGATGAGAAGAACTAGAAAGCACAAATTCTTTTTTGGTGTATAGAGGAACAACTTCTCCATATCTGCTTGTTCTGGCCAAAATTCATTGTAATGGCTGTCATGGGCACAGGAGTGCCCAAAGGTTCCTATCCAGGGCTGGCTGGGTGTGTTACACTGCTTTTTCTCCAGGCCAAGTTTATTATTGTATTTTACCGTAGACTGCTGCAAATGCTATGATGGTCTGTGCAGGGCATTGCAGGTGATGCAACAGAAATGCCAACACAAAAAATAAAAGGTTCTATTAACTTTTGGCTTACTCAAGAAGCAGTGAGGATTAAACAAGGTATCCCACAATGAGTACTTGTGTAAAACCACTGATCATGTACCTATGTTGCTCGAACTGTCTTTTGGGAAGAATAAACTGTGCAGGGATATAAAAGACAGACCTGATAGCACCAACTATAAATACATTACTCTCCCTCCTTCCATTTTTTAACTTATCTGCAATTCGCAAAGGCAAAATAACGAAGCTAACAGTAGGGAAGGTCTGCTGGTCAGCTTCTTTGCTGAGCAAACAGAAAAACTGAAGCTGAAGAAGTTCCATTGGTTTACACTAGCACCAAATGCCACTTAAAATAAACTGCATATGTGCTGCAGTGGTCTCGTGGGGATGTGGGAATACTGCTTCTGTGGTTTGATATGAAACTATTTATAGCCTTGGAATTTAACCCCCTAGACAGGAAGCTGCCAGAAGGAAGATGTCAGTGAAAGCAAGTGCTGTCGGGGAAGTGATGGCACTGCCAGCACAGCCCAGGGGCCTGCCTAAACATGAAGTCAACATCCATTCCAGAGACCTGAGCCTCTCTCAACCATATCTGGATTTGATCTCAAATGTTTACAAATCCGGGGACTGTGTCAGTGTTTTTGGACTGCTATATGCATTATTTTTCTTATCTTAAAGCTGCCCATGTAGAGAAAAACACAAGACTTCAGTAACAGTTACCAGCATGATTTGCTTTTATTACCTTTCTGTTCAAGACCCTTGTTTCCCCTTGTAGCATGTCAAATTGCCCCCAAAACCATATTATACAGCAGAGAAATGTCGTTCACACTTCACTGGCTATTGATTTACTTTACTTATTGGCACAAAATCAGCCTGAGATAAACATTTTGTCCCCCATTTCCACTATTGTAAAGCGATATAGTTCACTGCAAGATAGGCAAACCCCAATGTGCTGGGTCACAATTCGACATGGCTTTCTAATCAATGTGTGAAAAATTACCTAATGAATAATGGGTTGCACATTTCCACAAACAAATTAACCAGGGTGAGACTGAAACTAATGATTATATTTATCTAATGTAATTTCACATCTGTTACTAGAGCTAGTAATTTTTTTTTTTTCTTTCCATGGCATCCTTAGAATTGCAGCCTAGATTTTGAGAGACAGACATTTTACATCCATTCAAACACATAATGTTCAAGTTTCTTACATACATAATTTTAAAACCACAACAGATTTGGGAAGATGGTTATTATTTTACAATAGTATGACAATATTTTTCTGGGGGTTGAACTGCCTTTCTAAAATGTGGTGTGGTTCTCACACTGGAGCCAGGGTGCTCCAGCTGACAACATCTCTCGTACAAGGAACAATGAAAGTGATCTTTTCCCCAATATACTGCCTGATAATTTTCATTGGAGTTAGGATAATGTTATTTGCAGATGAAGCAATGTGACAGTGGGAAGAAACCTCACAGGCACGTTCTTTTTCTTCTTCTTAAAATAGATTTGTGTTTTCCTGATGAAATTATCAGTTTTGTAAAGCAGATGTTCCTGGAATCTGTCAACCCCATACATGTTCAGAAAGTAGCCAGGACCTGATGCAGCAGGATCTTCTCAAAATAGGGAAAGCAATTGGCTCTGTGGGGTTTGCTTTCCAGCTGGGGCTCCAGGTATACTAAAATATTTTGCTTGGGGTGACAAAAGTTGCTTAGGCACCCTCCTTGGCCTTCAAAATATGAGGCATTAACTTGTCTGTCCCTCTCCCAAGAGAAGTGTTTCAAAGAAGTGCTTGTAAGACAGGCCATCAGGGAAGGACAAAGAGGACAATGCTGGGGTTTCCTCCCCTAAAATTGACTCACCTCAATCCCCGTGGGGGCTACAGAGCTCCCCCTGCAGCAACCACCTTCCTTCCTACTGCGGGGAGCTGTGTCTGCTCTGTAACATCTGCCAGCTTCCAGTTGTCTTTAAAGATGTTGCAAGAAAAGCAAGAGTCTCCGAATTATGTCACTGCTTGAGTCAACATTATTAAACAATTTCACAACCTGTCTAAGTCGTGGTGGCAGCTTTCATAAGGATTTATTATCCAGAAAGAGAAGAAGAGAGGGGGCTGAGAGTGCACAGAGATTTGAAAGTCATTGTACCGAGAGTTTAATTATTGTATTTTGCACTGAAGTTGAAAGTATTGAGGAAAATCTAACCAATTTCATATTACCTCATTTGATTAAAGAAGTTGTATGATTGTTCAGAATGTGTAATTGCCATTCAGTACAGCTAAGCTGAAAAAAGCTTTTTGACTTCACAACCTGAATACTTGGCGATATTTTGTAGCCTCATTGGACTAGCCAAACAAAACTGGGAAAATAGAACCAGCTTTATTCCGAAAACATTCTGATAATTGTTTGGACTGAAAATTATGGTAACTCAATGTGTATTTCTGTTTGGATTTGCGTGTATGTGCTATTTTTTAGTAGTATATGTTTATCTCATCACCATTGGAAGAGTCCTCTATACAACCGTGTCATATAAGGGGCAATATATAACTTCACATGTGGGTTTTCAAACCACAGAAAGTAAAGCTTGACACAGTACCACGTTTATTACCTGGAGTAAGACATGCAGACAGCAGACATCCTGCAGTTCTGTGCCTTTTAAGCCTACAGTGATGTTTTGTTTTTCAAGTACTATTTTGTATTTGGCTTCTTTTTTGAGGAGACTCTAAGTGTGTACTACTATGAATACTTTTTTTTTTTTTTAACTGCAGATAGCCCTCATGTCTTTCAATGTTGGTTCCAGAAATAAATGACCTTGTTCTACCCAGAAGCTTTAGGACAGCTGAGAAACATTCTGTCTGAGTCACTCTTAAACAGTTTGGTAACATAGTAGACCTCTGGATCTCTTGATTTGGAGACTCCTTGTTCCAATAGCTACAGTTCTATGTACTACTAGCACATCACCTAATGAAAAATGGATTGCACATTTCTACAAAAAAGCTAACCAGAGAAACAGACACTATCAAGTGTCAGCCAGCCTGGCAATGGTTGAGCTGCATCCTTCTGTGGGAGCATCTTCTGCAGTAGCTTGTTAATCCCCACCTAGGCAGCAGAGGACTCTGGTGTAACACCTGAAGAGGAGTGTTTCTGATGTCTGGAGTGTGAATGGACTGAGATAACAGCAGTGCATCCATTCCAGCTGAAGTCCACTTACGGATGTCAAGATACGTGCTGCCACTGGGGGGAGGCAGGAGGGGTGTAGGTGCTGGGCACATCCCTCTGTGCTGGGGCAGCTGAGCAGCTTGACAGTCACCACCTGGCTCACAGGTAACTTCGGTGGAGTTCTGGGGCATGTGTGATGGCAGCTGAAACACAGTATGAAAATAGAGCACAATGTACTAGAGACAAACTCGTGTGTAGCCACCCTGTCCCAAACGCTTGATGGCCCAAATGTACCGTTCTTCCTAAAGCACCTTCTTTTCCCTACAGTGAGCAGGATGACTGTAGCGTGTCCTGGGCTGCCACAGTCTTCAGCAGCCACACAGTGCGAGGGCTTTGACAAGGCATGGAAAACCCAGAGATCTCTTTTTTCCTGAGGACCACAGTGACAGATACAGGCAGAGTTGCTTGTGGACTGAGCTCAGGAAAACATTTGATGCTTGCTGATAACAAACATATTCACTCAGTTATTTTTGCTTCTCCTTTAACCAGCACATTTGCTTCAGTTAATGTCTCTTAGCCTAAGTCAGGCTCACTCAGTCCTGAAGATAGAACTCAATACAAGCAATTCCTGTTTTAAGAATAATTCACTGATTGCTGCACAGGCATTCGTTGCTGGAGAAAGTAGTGAACTCTGTTGACTGAAGAACACAAAGAATGTTGTTGTAAACACAGCGCAGAGCTGTCCAGCGGGACTCAGAGCATTTATAGTGAAAACACACCAAAAATGAACTAAGCATCAGCTTTTCTAGCAGAGGCAGTCTGAGTGTCTCAGCCTGAGTCCAGAAGGAGGTCACACAAGAGAGGCGCAGCATGACGACAGCCTCCACGCCTTTTCATGATAACCAGGCTGCACCATTTGTGTTTCTCGTTTTCCCTCTGGTACAAATTTCTCACTAAGGGTTTTGACAATTTTCAAATGTGGTCATGGAGAGTGTGACAACATGAAATGGGAGTAGAGCACAATGATGCAGTAAATAGTTACATTATTGCAAAGGCAGATGCTGGCATTGAAGCAGGGTTGTTGGCCTAAAAAAAAATAGATTAGGAGGGAGAAAATAGAAAAAAAACCTGTGAGATATCAGAAGCAGTTGATAGCATAATAACGTTCATATGCAAGCAAGGGTTTTCTGTGGCAGTGTGAATCAGCTCACATGCTAATACGACCAGTAAATAAACCATAGTAGGATTCTGCAATTGATATTATTGCTCACCAAATACAACTCCAGGCCAGTGAATCATGTCAGGGATTGTATTTTGGACTCCAAACCCTGACTCTGCTACCCAACAGGCAAGACAAAGTCCTGCAGAAGTGCTTGAGTAACATCCAGCCATCCACAAAAAACCTGAATTCATCATAAACCTGGTGGTTTTTATTTCCTGTTGGCTTAACCTTGTCACTCCTTAGAGTCCTCAGAGATACACCCTGAGTCAGTGCAGGGATTCTGGTGAAATGTAGGACTTTTGAATGAACTGTGGTACCTAAACTGCAGCGAGCAAGGCTGCTGCAGCCTGGTCCCCCACTCAGGCAATTGTGAGGAATGGGTTCTCTTCATCCTGCTGTGAAAGCTGTTGCCCACCTCTTGTGCCTATTGTCCTCTACCCAAAAGATTATAAACTGCTAAAAAAGGCTAAATTCAGCTCATAAGAATGCTCTTAAGAGTATCTGAGGATTTTCTACATGCTTCCAGGGTCCAGTGACTCATGTAATAATCTGATATTCTGATTCTCTGAGAATCTAATATTCATAGAGCCTGGGCATCAACAAGTCCAACTTGAAGAGTTTCAGCAACCACTACCTCAAAAATCAACCCCAACTGTATTGATGCAGGCACCCAAATAAACTGTGAATTTGTGCAAAGGCAAACTCACTTTTAGCAAATGTAAGAGTGCTGCTATAAGCCTTGGTAAAGCCATGGTAAGGGATAGCCACTTGTTCTGTAGGGTGATGCTGTAAAGCAGAACAGTCAAAGCAGCGTGTTGGCTGTCTGTGCTTAAATGCAGCATGTTGCATTACGGATATTCCTCTACAGGAAAGCAGTGAGAAAATTTCATGTGTTGCTTTCTTGCACATGGCAGGGCAGACTCAGAGGAAAACAGAGGCATCCCATGGAGGTAATCCCTGACAAAGTTAGTCTCTCAGAATCTGTGGAAGCAATGGCCTGGCCCCAAGCACAACTACTCTGGCCAGCATGTCTCAGCTAGAGTGCAGGTGGGACTCTGACTGCCTTTGCCAGTCAAGCTCCTTCCCTAGGAGCCTCTAGAGAATGTGCTGAGGCAAACAAGACATCTTTGGGATTTTCCACTGCCGCATAGACTCTGATAAGAGGCAGGACCACTTAAAATTGCCCTGAGTAAGTAGAAGGAGGAAGGCTTTTGCCACTAAACAATTTGCTGATGAGTCAGGTGCCAGATGGTTTGAATTTTTTCTGCCAATTTGGAAATGAGAAGACCTAGATGTAACCTAGATATATCAAAGTCATTTCATGGAGGTTCAGTGCCACCACCAGTTGAGTGCCACCCATGATGACAGCTGAAGGTAAGGGCAAAAGGCATAGCCAGGAATGGTGCTCCAAATTGCTTTTCATCTGGAGTGATTCACACAGGTAGTCACAAGAGAATGTGATGTGTCAAAATCCTAGAAGCAGCAGTGAAAGCAGGAGTAGGCTGGTAGATAATCTTTCACATAGAAGGTCATAAACTGCTTTGGATCTGTGCTGGGTCTGGCTGATACAGAGTTCATTTTCCCATAGAAACTCTCACAGTGCTGTGCTTTGCATTTGTAGCTCATTCTGCAGCTAGAGGCAAAATATAAGAATCAAAATTATATATAAACATGAGATGGGACTTTGTGGCTTGGTAGAAAGAACCCCTCTGGAACGATTGGACAGCTGCAGCGTTAAAGGTGGCCAGAATCAGAACAGTGCAGTTAATGGAAAGGAAAGGTTTATGTATTTGTATAGATTATCAATTGAGCAAGTAGGGAGGACATCATTTGATAAAGAAGAAAGTCATGAACTAGTTGTGGAGTTTGGTAAGAAGCTAGTGAAAGTAACAAGAGCAAGAAAATGTTCTTGATGAAATTTGGCAGCCTGCATTACTTTGGAGAGGAGATTTGGGCACAAAAACACTTAGATGGTTTTCAAACAGATACCTGCACCACTGGATGCTTTCATGCATCCAGTAATGGTGTAACCAACTGCTGTCAGAGTTATAACGCTAAGGAGGATGTGTATGGAAGGCATCAACAAGCAACAGGTTTTGTGGTTTGGGTGTAATTGATTGACTATAGAATCTGTGAATGAAATCTATAGATTTAGACCCTACTGAAGAGGCCAAGAGAGGAGGTGATAATGAATGAACAACTATTGGAGCAATTTATTGTAGACAGAACAAGAGCCATCATCAACTGAAATGAGAAAGGTCTGATTTAACTGAGGATACAAAGCACGTGATGAGTGGGTCAGCGTCCTGTGTGAGATATGAAGACAGGCCAGAGCAATTATCTAATAACACAGGGTCCTGCATCCTTTAGAAAATATCTCCATTGTAGCTTTCTCTGCCTAGACGGGGTCCCCCCAGAGCCCAGCAGCATTCCCCACACTGGTAGGGATCTGTCCAGTCACAGTTTGAGCAAACACAAGCTTAAAATTGCAGAGCAGTTAAAGCAGAAAGGACAAAATGAGAATAATATAAAATATAGTGGAATTATCTTCAAGTATTTCTTACAGGAATTAAAATTTAAGGAATAAACTATGAGTCATTTATTTGCTACCAAGACCTGAAGAACACAAGCTGACAACGAATACAGTTGTGGGTGTTAATTACTGCTTAAAATAGACAAAAATACTAGAGCCACAAACTGTACCAAGTATAATTCTTTATTTAGTAATTTAATATTCTTCCCTTTTCATTTCAATGCATTTTTATATGTCTGACCTTCTGTAGACTCCTCATTTTGTTCTCCAGTTGAAAGAGCAAAGCTGGTTAATTTCTGGTGACATTTTGTAGCCATGTAGAAGCTGAAATACCTTTTCACACTTGGTTTTGTTTGTAAGTCTGAATTCAGTGGATATCTCCCTAGCCACACAAGCCTGTAAGCTGGGTGATGTTACGGAAATGAGAACCTATTCTTTCCCAGGAACTCCCTGAGCAGAGTGCATCCTGTTCTCAAGGACCGAGGGGACAGTGAAAAGTACCCTATAATGGCTTTAGCCATGGCAGACAGCTCGACCACTCTGTGTCTTCTTCACGTCTTCTGCTCTCCCAGTGTATCATTGACTCACATGGACTGTGATTATGGCACCACCAAATCCTTAGGATTCAATGGCATGGGGACTATTGGTCCTACAATCAAATCAAATTTTGCCTGGACTTTAGTATAAGGCAGGGAGCTCAAAGTCACAGCCTTCCAGTACATAGGAATTTCATTATAAAGTAATGTTCATGCCTTGAAACAGGGACTGGTGCTCCCTCTTAATTATCAGACACCAAAAACAGGGGAGGATGCTTGTAGCCATTCTGAACTGCTCTTTAAAAAGTTAGCAAAAAAATAAACCTTAAAAGCTTGTAAAGGAGCCACAGGGAATCATAGCTGCCACTTAAATTATATTAAAGGGCAATAAATTGAAACCAGTAAAAAAGAAATGTGTCCTTACAGGGTGCATTGTCAGCTTATGAAATTCACTGTAGCAGGAGGTCAGTGAAAGAAAGTCCATAGTTTGTTTTTTCTCAAAGTACTTTTTGGATCACTACCGTGATGCTTCCAGGGCTGCGAGAAAAGGCTAATCAAACTTCATACTCCAAGGCACAAACTGTCTATGGGGGTCAGGAGAGAACATCACCCTCAGAGACAGTGTACTAAGCATATTCTGCATTTTCCCTCTCGACCTTCGAAGGAGGGTAAGGATCTCTGCAGAATTGTTATATAACCTCCAAAGGCACATTCTGCACAAACGCATCCTGATTCCTTGCTCCTGGGGAGGGATTCTCCTCTGGCAGATTTCAACACCTCTAAAAACATAATTTTAGCTCTGAAAAATGTATTTAAGCATTAGCATTGATGCATGATGCAACATAAAGGTGCAGCAGCACTCTTGATCCTCAAAGACAGTCATGGGAGGAGCTGAAACAGACACAATTTATTGGCGACCTCCCACCCATACCATTGTACAACATCCCGGGCGGAAGACAAAGACAGACCCATCTGTGCGTGAGCCTTGGCTGTGAGAAGCATGAGAAGGGAGATACCCTCTCCCAGTTTTTCTCTGAAGAGCAGAAGTAAATCTCACAGAAGGCCTTTACATGACTATTAATAAAGCACCTCAAGCACAGCTTAAACACAAGGATGCTGGTTAGTCAAACAGCATCCCCTACCACATCCCACGCAAACTATCCCCTTTGACACTTGCTGCTATTCATGTGGCAATCAGGTAAAAAATTAAAACTTTTGTACCTACTCTTCCTTTCTGCCACCACTACGACCTCTGTTTTTCTCTCCCAGTTCCATCACTGCATGGGTAATGATTGGTCCATGATGTTCAAAAGCAGCCAGTAGGTTCTGCATCTGCTTCTCTGAGACTTGGCTGCCAGCTGTCAAATAAATTTTGGGTATATCACATGCATTCATGAATTCAAACTGGCTCTCAGGCTCCAGCTCTTACCTCATCAATGGCTGGATGAGCTAATGTGGCATGAGCTGTGGTCAGACACTTGAATGTGATTCATGTGTGGTCCTCCCATCTCTTTCAGAAAAGGAAGTTTCTTATCTCTTTCAGAAAAGGAAGTTTTTCACTGTGAGAAAGCTGAGTGGCAGAGCAATTTTGAGTGCCAATCCTGCGAATGTTCACACATGCATTTGCTGAATTCACTGCCAGGTCGGTATGGGCTTTAAAGGCTGCAGGATCAGGGTCTTTGCTTCTTTGTCTCTACTGTCCAAGCTGTAACTCTATTTCAGCTACCAAACAGTTGATATGTATCTGTGACTTCATAGGTTGCTAATTTCCAAGGATTCCTCTCCCGTTCCCTTCTGTGGCATTTGGATTTTCCCTGTTTATAACACACACGAGGGAAAAACTAAAATTCCTTTGTTCTCCCTTCCGTCTCTATGCTGAAAGGCCATGCTTCCCAGACCAACCACCCTGAGCTCAGCCCTAACAGCAGGCAAGAGGTGGTCATCTCCCTGTCAGAGCTCACTTTAGAGTGAAAGGAAATTTAATTCTAGCATTGGAAATTGGGAAGATTTTGTTATTAGCTCTCATGTTAATAATTTAGAAAATACGTGCCAAATCACCGTGTTCTCTCAGTTCTCTCTGAACACAGCTGCAAACTGCATGAGGTCTTAGAGTGAATGGATATATTTCAGATGAAATATTTGTACTGAATTATTAGAGTAGTCTGTATTACAAAATTACTAATAAACATTGCTTCTGGCTCAATTTAGCCTGAACTCAGTGAACCTAGCCAGTGGTGAGAAATCGAAAATTCTGAAATACCCGATGAATGAATCTAACTAATCAAGAAGCCCTGCAGGAAGTAGATGCCAGGATTAATGAGCCAGCGGTTTCACCATGCCTTGCTGTTATTTCTTCACATAAATGCCCTCAGATGAGATTACCTTTGTCATGAAAAGGAGAAAAGGAAGGTTACATACTTTCAACTGACACGTTAACTGCCATGCCTCCATTACTGCAAGATACATTTTCATGTGCAGAGATTTTTATTCTGAAAAATGAAAATTTAAATACCACAACACAAATTAAACCACATTTTCATTTCTAAGAGCAGGGATCATTACTGCTAGTACAATAATATAATCCATGCTGCAATGTTACCTGATCCCTTGCCTTGCACAAACTTTTTTCCCATATTAGTAATTGCTCAGTGATTGCAATCTCCAGCAGCGGGCAAGAGCAGATTCTGCCTTCCGTGGGGATTTAAGCAGAGGGAGAGAGGAGAGAGATAGTGTCAAAGCATTTCATCAAGAGAGCAAATGAAAGGTTCAGTGACATTATCTTTATGTATATTCCTTAGACATTAGGGGTGATGTTGTGTTTAGAGGAAAGTAGAATTACAAGAATATATGCCGATGTGAAAATGAATCCATACATAAGAACATAAATCTCAGTCTACTTCCACACTGGGAGGAACAGCTTAAGGCTAAAATGCACCTTAACAGAAGCAAATAAGCCCAGCTTGTAACAGCCCCAGTGCATGGTGTTACCTATTTAGCCAGTAATAAGCTAATTGTTATTCAGCATAACTATTCCCTCTCAGTTTATACGGAATTCACTCATTTATTTTGATCACTTTACGTGAATGAAGCAAAGCTGTTCATGTTGCTAGATAGAACTGGTTCGTGCTGTTTAATTTTTATCTTTTAACATTAGCAAGATTGAGACTTTATAGTAAAATAATTCAGAGAAAGTATGTGGCATATACAAGCGAAGCCTGTGGTCTCCTTCCTTTCACCCATGTTAAACACATGAGAGCATCAGCTTAGATGTTTTATGCTGCAAAGCTTCAGCGGGTGCTAAGGGTACATACAATTTCAAAAATCTCCAGGACTCAGAATACAAGGATCTATTGCTATGGAAACAAATCAAATTTGTATCAAAGTTGTGTAGGATCAAAAAGCTTTGCTCATAACAAGGACTACAGTTGCATTAGAATACGGAGGAAATGATGGATGTTTTAGGAGTGAGCATTAAGCCGAAGGACCTTTTAAAGGCCCCTTTCATAGAGCTGCAATGTTCAGTGTCAAGAGCTGGATCTTACAGGTTGCGTCTCAATCCCCTGCCCCCAGCCAGAGAGAGCATTTTTCTCCACCATTAAAAAGCACATATTTTTTTAAGACCTTCCATACCACACTTTACTACATTCCTACATCATAAAGCTGTCTTGCTTACGGCAATATAAAGCAGCTGTAAAAATTACGTGCTTGTAAACAACCTTCCATACATTTGGAAGAAGTAGAGTGAGATTTGCACTCTTCTGCATGTAAGCGGAGACTTTTTGCCCTCCTGGCACAGCATGGGGAAGAGAACACTGTGGAACTGGGAAGACCAAGGGACATCCCAGCTGGGCCACTACTCCCCCTGGCCTGTGCAGGGTGACCCGCTGGATAGGGAAGCTGGAGGTACTTTAATCAGCTCTGCTCCACAGGCACCCTGTGTGCCCACACCTTTCATGGCTGATCTAAACTGATCACAGACTTCAATCTCTGCGCTAAGCCTAGGTGCAGAGAGGCAGCTGCTGTGCCCAAGGCTGGGCTAGGGGCTAGAGGGAGAGTTGGAAGGAGAGACAGAACATGGTGACTTCTTTTCCCAGGTGCTGCCATGGCATGGATTGTGGTATGGGACCTCTCTTGCCTAGCCTAGACTACCTCAGGTTGAGCATCCTGGGTTGTTTCAGCACCTGCAGGAGCAGACTCCTGCAGAAGGCCATAGGGCTGTTTCCTCAGGTGACTCCCAGAGGACTCACTTGTGGTCTGGATCACCAATAATTTATTCTGCTTTTATTTCTCTTTTAAATTAAATATGCATATGTAATATGCACTTTGGAGTGGGCAAGGACCCTTCTGCGGGTGCCTATGGAGTCGGGCACTCTCAGGTGTGTAATTAAGAGGTGTGTAATTGATGTACAAGGAGAAGAGATCTCAGTGTATTGCATAAAAGGCAAGGGCGAGGGGGGAAGAAGGAAAAAAGAAGCCCAAACCTGGCTGTATGATGCCTGGAAATGTACTGCACTTCTTTTTCCCACCATATCAAAGTTTGCACAGGAGTAAACCAAGAGTTCTCTCTTCTATGGGGTTCGCTTCTCCAGCAGCCGTGCCGTCATTTCACATTCTGAATAAACGAATCATCCCTCCACTGCCTGCCTGCTCCGGCCTCCCGCTGACCCACTCTCCTTCACCCCTTGCCCCTGCCCTGCTTCACCACGGAACTTCTCATTACTCGCAGTTTAAAGGCCAACCACGCAGAAAGATTAACAAAAGTTTATTAATCATGAAGTATTAAAATTGTGACAAGTGAAAGGCATCAATGCAAAGTTAAGCAAGCAAACTATCCCCAAACTTGTGACAAAGGACTCAGTGAATACCACAGAAGGAAGTCCTGTCTTTTTTTTTTTTTTTTTTTGCCTGCAGTTGAAGACACCTCTCATATCTCACACGCCACATCAAAATCTATAATTCTTCATATCACATACTGAAAATGATTTTATTTATCCATTCACATTAACTTGATATAAACGTGTCCGGAAAAGTCAAGTAATATGTTTTATATTAGCTCAAACATTTATTAAGTAACCCAAAATTCAATAAATAAGCACAGACAATAAGTTAAAACATATCACGAATCGACCAGTATGTAACAAGAATGCTTTATCTACACAAAACATCCTATTTCACATCGTTTGTTCATTCCTCCAGCGGCCCTGCCCTGCGGCGGGGTGACCGGCACATGCAGGCGGGCGGGCCGCGG
>VZTE01006410.1:22725-46392 GCA_013397775.1 Eulacestoma nigropectus | reverse complement strand
TATGAAACACTAAAATAAAGGCCAGGGTATTTGTCATTCTCTGCTTAGGCGCTCAGTAACTTAAAGAGGAGATGGAATCTACATTTTGTTCTCATTATCACTGAAAACATTTCACTCTTCAGTCTGATGCCTGCAATAGATATAAAGGTCAAGCTCCTTGATGAGGAACAAAGTCTGTGTGACATTAGCAAAAATGCGGGGAGGCTGTGCTTGGCAGCAGGGCAGAGGAGAGCTGCAGGAGCACTGATGGCCCCTGGGTTGAAGAGTTGTCCTTCTCTTCCACCATGGAGAGGTGTGGGTTTTTGGGTTTGTTTGTTTGTTTGGGGTTTTTTGGTTTGATTATCTTTTGCCCTTTTTTTTTTTTTTTTATTGACTACTTCTGTGTTTTCACTGTAGTAGTGTTTGTAGTCTTAAGCTGTTTAGAACATGTGTAGATATATGCACACACACACATCCCAAACAGTGACATTTGTCTCCCATTTTGGTACTTTGTACAACAATGGAGTTGTGCCAGCACCAGCCAGACTCTAGTTCAGGATATCCTGTTGGCAGTGCTTATATTTATGACCATAACCATGTTAGTTCTAAGGGACAGCTTTTTCTTAAGGTTGTAGCTTGTTTGGTTTTTTTCTTCTAGAAAAAACATTTTTGGGTTTTGAACATTTGGTTCTGTTGGGATGTCTTGGTTTGAAAGACAGGTGTCTGTAAAGGAAGGCAGGAGCCTCCCCTGGAATGGAAAATGCAACCCCCTTCCCTCCAAATGATTATAATTTTGAAATTAAGGGGCTCTCAGGCACAGATATGGGGAATAGGAATAACAGTTCTTCACTAATATATATAGGTAAAGAGGCAAACAAACAGAATAACTATGGCAGCAGTAACAGAGAGAACCAGGAGCCCGGTGCCCGCCTCTCCCGGCCGCGGGCGCTTTCCCCGTGGGTGCAGCGCCGCTCACGGCCGGCAGGGGGCGCTGGCGGCTCCCGGGGAGCGGGGCGGCTGCGATGGTTCCCCCGCCTGCAGGGGGCGCTGTGGGGCGAGCGCGGGGAGCGCGCGGCAATGGCGGGCGAGGAGCTCGCCTCACAAACCCCCGGGGCAGCGATCCCGGTGCCCGGCCGGACCCTCGGGAACAGCAGGCTGGAACGGCAGGGATGAACGTACAAAATCCCGGGTGGTAGGCGAGATGTATCAAACTGCGGAGCTGCAGCGGGAGCCCCGGGAGGTCTCGGCAGGCAGGGGGTGCGGGGCTGCAGTGCAGCGAAGGCTCGGAGCACGGCAAAGAAACGGCAGCCGTGGCCCGGCTCCCAGCAGGGCAGGGAAAGGCGGGCTTGGGATCCCGGGGTCCCCTGAGGCACCCGAGCAGATGCTGTAAAGGTCCCTCTTTTAGTGAGGTGGGGTGTTAGACAGAGTCCCCGTGCAACTGCTGCTCCAGGGAGCAAGCGTCACTCACGGTAGCAGGAAGGCAGCAGAAGGATCCCACCCAACCCCTTTTACCCAGTTCAAATCTCGCGACCTCTCTGTCCTACAGGAGAAAAGCTCAGGTAAAAGAGGCTAGCCAGCTAGACTCCTCCCCCTGTGGCCAGGTCTTTTGTCTCTTTGGCAGCTTGTATGGAGAAATATTCTTTGAGAGAAAAAAAAAGAAAAAAGAAAACAAAAGGAGAACTCCTAAAACCCCAACATGGGAGAAATGGCAGATGATGTTTAGGGAAAAAAAAATCAGGTTTATCAGGAGACTCTCTCACTGGCTGGAAAAAGATAAATGTTTTCTCAACGAACACTCTTTTTGAGTTTTTGCGTTTTGTTTTCAGACCTTCTACCACTGTTTATTTAATCTGTGTTCTCTTTTCTGCAATGACACAAACTCTTTTGCCTGCAGGTCTCTGTCCTCCTGACCAGTGGTTGATAGTTCAGTCATGGCTTACAGTGTTTGAAATTACATTCTGCACAAAGAAGCATCTGTCTCCTAAAGTTGTCATGAATGTGGTACAGTTTTCTCATGCTTCAGCTGTAGCAAGGACTTGTACAAACCTCAGCCTAAGTCTTGTGGATTTCCTCACATTTAAAGCTAGCTGTCCCTTCTCAACCAAAAACACAGGCTACTTACTCACTTAGAGTAAGTGTTTACTCTAAGCAGAGTGCCACAAGGTAAGCTGAGAGTCTGCACTCAGAATTTTATATCTTTTGTTGCTGGGAAGCTACAGAATGGCAAATCAGTTTTTCTTTATGCTCCAGTTGAGACTGAGGTAGCATATTTTGTAATGGGCAGAAGGTACTTCATGTGTTGGGAGAAACAGTGTGTTTGGGGATCTGCAGTATGGTACAGAAAAAGTATTTTATTTGTGTGTAGAATAGTGACCAGACATGAAATTATTAGAGCCTTGAAACTTCCTTTGCCTGACCCTGATTGAGAGAGGAGGCTCTTGTGCTCATGGTCTCGTGATTGCAGCTGGTCTGACTGCGGATGCCTCATTCTTTCGTGACAAGCATGGGTGGGATGGTACTTGAGTAATAGAGGCTTCGAGTCAACACAGTGCAGCAATAACATGTCGCAAGCATGGGTAAGTGCCTGACTAGGTTTATTTTCACCTGGCACTAATGAAGTCTGCTCTAGGTGAAATACTTTCAACCTAGAATAATAGCTATTACCTGGATGGGTAAACCTCTTTGAATGCACACCTGAGAGTCATGCCATGAAAGAGTTTGGCACAATAGACATGGGGATCTGTGTTGGGGTCAGTGCTGTTTCATATTTTCATTGATGATCTGGACGAGGGGCTTGAGTCCACCATCAGTAAACTTGCAGATGACACCAAGCTGGGAGCATGTGTCAATCTGTTGGAGGGTAGGAGGGCTTTGCAAAGGGACCTGGACAGGCTGGATAGATGGGCCGAGTCCAACAACATGAAGTTTAACAAGTCCAAGTGCCAAGTCCTGCAGTTTGGCTACACCAACTCCCTGCAGCGCTACAGGCTGGGGACAGAGTGGCCGGACAGTGGCCAGGCAGAAAGGGGCCTGGGGGTGATGGTTGACAGCCGACTGAACATGAGTCAGGGTGTGCCCAGGTGGCCAAGAAGGCCAACGGCATCCTGGCCTGTACGAGGAAGTGTGTGGCCAGCAGGACTAGGGAAGTCATTCTTCCCCTGTACTCAGCACTGGTGAGGCCGTACCTGGAGTACTGTGTCCAGTTCTGGGCTCCTCAATTTAGGAAGGACATTGAGATGCTCAAACACGTCCAGAAGAGGGCAACAAGGCTGGTGAAGGGCTTGGAACGCAAGTCCTGTGAGGAGTGGCTGAGGGAGCTGGGGTTGTTTAGCTTGGAGAAAAGGAGGCTCAGGGGAGATCTTATCACTCCCTACAACTGCCTGAAAGGAGGCTGTAGCCAGCTGGGGGTTGGTCTCTTCTCCCACACAACAACTGACAGAATGAGAGGACACAGTCTTCAGCTGTGCCAGGGGAAGTTTAGGTTAGACATTAGGGAAAAATTCTTCACTGAAAGAGTGACTGGGCACTGGAATTGTCTGCCCAGGGAGGTGGTGGAGTCACCGTCCCTGGACATGTTTAAAAAAAGACTGGATGTGGCATGTTTAGTTGATGAGGATGTGTTAGACCATAGGTTGGACTTGATGATCTCACAGGTGTTTTCCAACCAAGTTAATTCTGTGACTCTGTGAGAAAATGCAGAACATGATGGCAGTAGTGGTATCTTGTAAGACTGGGCTGAAAGTGGCCTTTTTCAGTGAGTCCAGTAACTCATCATAATTACTGCTCTTTTCATGCTCAGATGGGCAGTGTGAGAGTGGTTTTCAAGTGAAGTATTGGGTTTTCTCTTTTAGCATTGGAGGCAAGTGTGGTGTTACTCATTTCCACTCTGAGTGTGAGGAACTAGAGAGTTTTGTGTTGGGGTGTCCAAACTGGGAGGGGACCAGAACCCATTGTGAGGCTTTGTTGCTGGTAATCAGCAAATAGAGTCTCCTTGTGCAATGCTGATCTCTCTGAATGTTAAAAAAGTTCTGTCTCCTTCTTAAGCCACATCATTTACAGCTAATGAAGCAGTGGGGGGGTGCAGGAGAGAGTCTCTTGTAAGGGATGGTGACATGCTGGGGGAGGAAACCTCCTTGCAAATGGCCTTCCTTGCTTTGGATGGCTCCCAGCTGTCACTACTCTTCTCTCCTCTGAGAGACTCTGCTGTCCTCAGAGTGTGCCTGCTTTTTGCTCTGCAGGGAGAAAATTAGAGAGGCAGAGTTAAAATAGCTTGATACAGTCAGGATGAGTGTGTTCCTTTTTGAATTCAATGTTTGAAAACAGTAGTGGGCTCCTTAGACTGCTTATTGAGATTCCTAGTGGAAATAAGAGCTCAAGGGAGGCTGGTTTCCATGTAAGCATTGGTTAAATTCTCTTACCTAGTTCTTGCTCAAAAGGAAGCTGAAAAGGTGAATGTTTTGTCTTGTAACATCTTTATAATGTTTTTATTCTGGATTGCAAAGCATGTTATCCTTTGTGATCATCTTGCCATAGTTCTATTTTTAGCGTGGTGTATGTGGTTTTGAGCAGCTTTTGGGTTTCAGAAGGCATGGTCATTCTCTCTTTGGCTTGAGGTAACATTTGGATTAATCTTTAGCCTGTAGTCTAAGTCTTGTGCATCCAGAGTTAGCCTAACCACCTAGCAAAAGACTCTTCAGCTCATTCCTCTTTATCCTGCCCTCTCCTCTCCACCTGGACACTTAATCAGGTTTGCCACCACTGACAACCTGGGTTCTAGTGCAGAAGACTTAAAAAAAACCAGCTAGAGATTTCAAGTACCTTTCATGTGTTAATCTTGCAATGTGTGTGATTTTTCTCTTGTAAGGGAGTAATTGCTTCTGTTTGGTTAACAGTATTAACTACCTGTATTATACTGCATAATCCTGGGATGATTAACGTCTGTGCTTAAAACTGTCAAAAAGTTCTGAAGCTTGTGTGTAAACTTAAAGCACTTTTTGCTACTTCAGTTCAGTGTAGTTTGTTCACTTATAATCAGAGGACAGAAGTACCAAAATGAAATAATCATGACAACACCACTGGGAGAACAAACTTGAAACACTAAGATTTGCATTGGGTTTTTGTGGGGTTTTTTTGTGGTTTTTTTTCTGTTTTTTTTTGGTTTTGGAGGGGGGTGGTGTTTGGGTTTTGGGTTGGTTTTTTTTGTTTGCTTGGTGGGTTGTTTGTTTTGGTTATGCCTGTTTGTTTGTTTTGGGGCTTCTTCTGTGGAAAAGTGAAGTAAGGGTTGGAGAGACTAATTGATTTTCTGAGTAAGAACAAAATGAAACTACGGTGCTATTGGTAACCTGTCCTGGTAATAGTGGTCTACTGCTCTGCCTAGTAATCTAAGAAAACATACAGTTTGTCTGGCTAGTCAAGCATCTGGCCAGTGTGTGGGTTTTCCTTTTGCCTGCAGACCTGCAAAGCATTCTCTACATTTTCCTGTTTGAGCTTCATGAGGGAGATGTAAACTTGGAAGTGAATTGACTGTTTCTGAAGGAATTCTATTTGAAGAGTAGCATAACTCTTCGACATTAAGCCAGCTATGAAGTGCTTTAATCACAGGCAGCTGATGATGTCATAATTTTTGATTTAAGTTTGGTATTTGGATGTTTAAATAAGAGTATTGGTCTAGTTCCAGCTAATAAATTAATTAATAAAAGTTAATTGGAGCCTTGCTGAAAGATGCTGTGTTTGGTGCAGAAGGAACTGGAATCTTCTGGTTATCTACAGAATGTTCAGTCTTGAAAAAACTTCACCATTCTTACCTTGACTCCTCATTTCTGTGATGTGTTGTGGTGTTACTCTGGCAGCACTCCTTTTAATGGCAAGTTTAATGAAAGGAAAGTAGTTTCTATGTCAGCTCAGATCTAGGCTCCTTTGAAGGGGCTAGTATTGAGGACATGGGTTCTGCCCTCTTGCCCTGGCACAGTGAAAACCTAATGTGATGGCTTTTTAGGTCTGTCTTTGTAAAAGCTCAGTGACATTCAGGAATGGACAAGGTTCACCAGCTCACTTTGTGTTGACTGGTGAACAGTATATAGGTAATGTTGCTAATTACCAATTTAAAATTGGTTTGAGCAAGTAATCTGAGGTTTGTTAGCTTTGGTGTGAAAATTGCTTAATTGTCATCACTCCAAAAGCTTTTCTTTCCTCCCCACTGGCTCCATCTACTATGCCTGAGGATACCTGTGGAATTTCAGATGTCTTCAGAGTGGATTCTCATGAGTTCATAGTAGCCAGAAATTGCCAGTTGACTCAATATTCCTTCAATCAGTGGGTAGTGTTCAAAAAATAACAAAGACAAACAAAATGAGAGCTTATTACTGGCTTATTAAAAAACAAATGGTTTCGAAAGTTCAGTATACATTAGTTGTATATTTTTTACTATCACTGTTTCAAACTTTAGTTTCAGTCATAACCTTCTTAATTTAAAAAAGTATAAAACCTAAGTTTACAGCTGTTTGATTTGCTTAACAAAGAATGTTTACTTCATTGCATTTTTTTCCCACACTGTTAGAAAGGCAGTTTCCTCCCTTGTGCTGGTTAGAGTTCGTATTGCAATTTTGTTTGAATGTGACAAATAGTATTTGATGCATTCATGGAGGCGAGGTCCATCAGTAGGCATTGGCCGTGATAAAGCCTTTGAGGAAGGAAGCTTCTTAACTCAGTGATTTCTCTGACAAAGCCTTCCTAGTTCTCATCAAGGATTACTGTTATACTTGTTATACTTGTCTTCCCTTGAGTTTTGGCTACTGGCTTTTGTGTTCCCCACATGTCCCCAGCTCAAGTGTGAGAATACAGCTCCCTGCTGCCACCACAAAATGCAATGGAGTTTCCTTCATTTGGGAAAATAGCAGGAGTGTAAGAGTGTAGGTTTACCCTCAGGAACACTGCAGTCCTGCTTGACATGTTTTCTCTTAACTTCTGCTGATGGCAGGATGACTGGGGAGAAGACCCCTTGGTCAGGTCTGGTATCAGGAGCTGTTCTGGCTTCTTAGAAATCCTGTAGTGTTCTGGGTGTTAGTGCTCAAACCTTCCTTTTACAGGTTCAGCATTGGTTCAGTTTGGTGCCTAGGTATTATGTAAGTGACCTGAGAAAATGAGTAACACATTAGTCCTTTTATGGGGGCACTGATTTTTATACTTCATAAAATATGAAGTTTATCTTCTGTGTTGAAAACAGAGGACAAGCCAAATCTGATCAACTGGTTTTGAAAGATACTCTATTTGTTTACAAATGAAGTTTTTTTAAACTTATTTTTAACCTGCTCCTTTAGAAATGTGTAGAAGCTGTAAAAGAGCAGAAAGCTGAGTCACTAAAAGCATCCAGAGGAATTTCATTTTATTTTCATCAACTAATCTACCCACTCACATCTATCTGTGTAAACTAATTACTTTTTAAATTAGGTAGCCTTTTTGATTGCTTATGGAGAGCTGTGGTGAAATTTACTGCTAATTATGCAGGGGCAGAAGGAGGCCTCTGGATTGTTAGGAAAGATGAGAAAATTTTATTTCCTTTTGTTGGAATGGAGAGCAAGTAGTAATTGATACATAAATAATGTACTTATTTTTCCAATTTCAACCTATTCAGCCTCTGTTAACCTTATTAATTGAGGGTCTTTCTGTGGGTTACTGAGTTTCTTTCCATCTAATGTAACATCTGCAGTAACTTGAGAACAGGAGGAAAACAAAACTGTTGTGGAAGTTTTCTTCCTTCTATTAACGGTAATGTTTATGTTGAGTGATTCTAGAGTGGAGATATTTGCCCTGAAATGCTGGATGCTGGGATGTGCTAGCAAGTAGTCTGCAAAGTTCAAGAGCTGATTATTTCACTGTGGTCGAATTCATATTCAGAAAACTGGGGAAGGTGGCAATTACACATGCCCTTTTGCCATCACCCTTGAGGTCCTAAGCCTGTAACTTGGATTTCTCGTGAGCCCTCTGTTACATGTGGTAACAGAGCATAGCCAAGACTGCACATGGAAGAAAACCCAGAAGTGGTTCTCCTTTGTATTTTCTGTTCAGTGTCCTTAAAATTGGGTTCCCTGAGAGATCGGATGGGAGAAGGGTTGTTAAACTGGTTAGGCCTTAGAAAACACTTTTTCTTCCTCCCCTCAGCTTGTAGTCCTGCTCTGAATCTGTATGAATGGTGAGACTTTGAACTAAATTTGCTACTTCCCTCACAGTTGTTTCCAGCAGGCCCCACAGTTCACTTCTTGCCTTTTAAGTTGCATCCTTCTGATTTCAGCTACAGTTCAAACTTTTGGCTTCCTTTCTTTGCCCTGAATGAGCTCATTTGTGCACAAATTAATACATAATACAAAATGACAAGTGGGAACCTAAAGTATTTTTGACATTTTGTTTGTTTGATGAGTGTTCAGAAATGCGAATAGGAAGTGGAGAGTCAGAAGAAACTATTTCATCTGGTCCTTTCATTAAGGAAGATCATTTTCACCTTTGAGTCTCCTGTGTTGTAATGTGCAGTGCAAGATCTGAAAAGTCAGGTAGGTATCACTGAATCGTCTCCTTTGAGGGGACTCTGGGGATCTCCTCTGTGCTGTATTCAAAGTAGTTAATTTCAGCTGTGTCACAGATCTTTTGTATTTTTGAGTGAGGCAGTAAGTGCTGCTGAGGAAGGATGAATGCTCTTGCACCTCTGGATGCTTTTCCCTAATGTGTAAGTATGAGGCAGGATCAGCTGTCCCTGAGTCATGAGTGACTGAGCTGCCTGATCAAGAGAAGACCTCTAGAAGGCATCTCCAACAGCCTCAGTGGGCAGTCTGTTCCAGAGCTTCATTTGTCTTAGTTGCTTTCTGAGGAAGGAACATGTCCAGTATTTTTCCCCCTCATTGTAACTAAAGCTTATTGCATCTTACTCTGTCTGCCAAGAAAATGTTATTAGTCTTCTGTAATTCTGTGTATGCTTGAAGACTATTGCCACTGCTAGCTTCAGTATTTTCCAGGCTAAAATGTCTGGATTTGTTCCTTCTTTTGCTCAGACCATTTTTCAGTCTTTTTAGTAGTTTTCACCATTTTCCTCTGAATCCTTTTTATTTGTTCAGCCCTTTTAGTGGCAGCTTCTAGTGGCAATAATGCTTCTAGATAAAGCCTTTCTATTAAGAAGGGGAGTGTAAGGGTTGTTGCCCATGTCTTAGGAGCTAAGCTAATGTTTTGCATGTAATTTACTAAAATTCTGTATCTCTCAGAAATGGTGCCTAGCATTTACTTTTTCCTATGTTAGTGCAGTAGAAAATTGCTGCTGCCATGTATAAGTTTGCTTTATTTTCTTATTTAAATATGTCCTTACTAAAAGAAGTATTTTAAAATTTCTCCAGTTAGTCAGAAACCTTTTGATTTCTGATTGTCCTTGAAGATACCGAACACCCTTGTATCACCCACAAATTAAATGCACACACTTCCTATTCTACTTCTTTAGTCATACAGGTCTGTTGAAGAGAACTGTACCTTTTGGGGTGATCAGACCATCCAATTTTAGTAGTAAATTCTTGGTGATTGCCCAGTCTTAAGGAGCTGTGCAGCCACCAGTCATACTAATGTGGCAATTCTGAGGACCTCAGTCTATTAGGAATAAGTATGGCCCGGTTATTGAGCATCTCCCTTGATCTGAACCTCTTGAGTTAGACCAAGGACTTGCAGTCCCTCCCCCACCCCCACACCCCAAGCGTTAGAATGCAGATTGACTGCAGTTCTGTTGAAAGGTTTCACCAGAGATGGGAAAGGTGGGTTGCCAAAACAGGATGTTGTTACGGGGAAATTTAACAGCTCTGTGTGGTTTAGGCTTTTTGTGGATTTAATCCAAAAAACTTGTGTAGAGTTAGCTCTTTCCTTCTCCTAAAGGATGTTGGCAGTCTGAAAACATGCTGCTGTCCCCTCAGAAGTTAGATAGTTCCAGAGGCATCTGGAGACAAAGTATTTTCAGGTGTGAACATACCTTGATTTTCATCAGTGAGGCTGGCTATTTCCTGTACTACAGAACATGCTCATTTTTAGAGAAGTCAGTGGTAGGGCAGAGTATCATCTTGGTTCATGATGCAGTAGTAAGGAGCTAGGAAATGGCTTGGACAGAGATGTATTAGGCAAACATAAGAAACCAGTCACCCTAGAAACTACTGCACCAGGAAACTTCTCTCTGGAGTTTATGTGGTAGTTAAAGGCAGCGTGACTTTCACTCTAAATGCCAGCTTAAGCCATATGACAATCCTACTTGCCTTTAGCCACTACAGGTCACACTTGTTTAGCTTTCATATACATTTCTTCTGGTACTCAGCAACTGTACATCATTTTTCTGTGGGCTAGTTTTCCAGAAGTGTGTATTCTTTCTGAAGCGTGTATTTCTTCTGAAGAAGAACAATTTTTATTTTAAACCATGTATTTTATTTTAAACTAGGTTTTATTTAAAACAAGTCTGTTTTACCCAGCAGACTTGGCATCTCCCTACACCTCCTTTTCAGGGCAGCATTTATTCACCACACTCCACTCAGTGGCTGCAAGCAGACTCATGCTGCGATCTGTCAGCTGAGGCAGACGACCTGCTTTGTGCATTACAGCCACCTTTCCCAGTGAAGGTCCATAGAAGAAACCGGGTGAAATGAGTATCCAAAGACAGATGTTTTCCTCAAGAGCAGTTCATATGTGCTGTGAACCAGGCAGTGTACACTTAGCAGTTCCATGCCTAGAACACAATGCTGGTAAGAAGATATGCATATTTTCTTATGTCAAAGTAGGTTTCACCTCTTAGCCCTCTATGGTACTGGTCTGGGGTCACTTCAAAAGTAGATCATTCTGACTGACTCAATCAGCAATTTTTTGGGGTTGGTCTGTCAGAGCAGTGCTTAAGAGTGATGGAGAAGTAGACATGAAATGTTCTTAAGGTACATAAGTAGGTACTGAAACAGCAGTTTACTCAAACTCAGGCAAATTAACAAAGAATTTTATTGAGTATTCAATTTAGCACCACACAAAAGGTACACTGTGCTTTGTGCTGCCTTTAAGAAACATGCCAGAACACTTTCAAACTATAAAAACTAATGTAAAAAGCTTTCTTGTTTATCAACAGAACTTACTATTTGCTTTAGAGAAGCTACTCTGAAAAAACCACAGCTTTTGTACATAATGTTTTAATGGTCTTCCAGGCAGACTAAGTGTTGTTCCCTTACCCATTAGCTCTCTTTCATGTCCTAGGGTTTGAACTTTGTTAAAAAAAAAATCACTTAGGCCAAGGTGCTTTCAAGAAAAGCATTCAGTCCAGAAATTGTATTAGCAGATATATACTTCACAATATACTAGTCACCTCCTAAATTCTGCTTCTTGAAAAGTAGAAGAATTTTGATCAATGGAAAGTGTATGAACTGGGCTCTACGAATCAGTTCCATGCTCACTGAGAAAGATCTGGAGTCAGCTTCTAATTTTGTCTTGGACTCAAAGATAAACAAGGAGTACATACTTGATAAAACTACAGAAAAGTTGCACCACAGAAAAAAGGTGGGTAACTGGCAAGGGTCATTTAGTCTACCTTCTCTTTCAGTACAGATTTTTATGCTGTAATGGCTTGAAATTATTTCAAATATAAGGTGCTTCTAAAACCCATGTCAGGGGGTTGGATCTAGATGTCACCTTTCCAACCCAAACCATTCTATGATGCTATTTCATTCTAAAGTATTTCCTAGTCCCTCACATAGCCAAACTTTGTTTCTTAGCCTGAACTGTTCAGATTTAAGTTCTCTATATTAACTATTACTCTAACTTGAAATGGGTGTTATTTTTCTTTTTTTTAATTGAGGTGAACTGGAAATATATCTATTTTGCCTGAATATGGAACACACAAATGTTTCAGAACGTTCTTTGATGCACCTTGCAGTTAGAGAAAGCCCAGTTTGCATAAAGGGAACTTTAGCAAGTCAACAATAGTAGTAGAGCCATAGTCAAATGAAACTGTGGAATGGACCCCGTGCTAATGCATATAAAGAGAATTGGAAAACAGCTAGGCTTCCAGCTTCACTGACTCCAGTATGGAACGTGCTTCTTTATACTCTTCAGCTTCTTCCAATTCTTTTTCATTTTCCTGCAATCAAAAACAACATTTTTGAGTACTCTGAAAATAACTGTTGTGGGATTAAATTTAAGAAGGTGAAAAAACTGCTAACAAATAAGGAGACAGTTGAGGTACTCAACAATGTTTTTGTCTTACTGGCAGCTTCTTCCCACACCTCTCAAGTGGACAGAGTACAAAATAGGGCTGGGAGAGCAAAGTCCCTCCCACTGTAAGTAAAGATTAGGTTCATGACCACCTGAGGAACCTGAATGTACCTAAATCTATGAGGCCTGACAAGATGCTTCCCAGAGTCCTGAGGGAATTGCCTGACGTAGTTGCCAAGCTCTTCTCCATGACATTTGAAAAGTCATGCCAGTCAGGTGAAGTCCTTAAAGAATGCAAAAAGGGAATTGTCATTGTGGACTACATGGTCCCCCAGAACACCCTTCTCTCTAAACTGGAGAGAGGTGGATTTGATGGGTGGACTCTTCACTGGATAAGGAATTGGCTGGATAGTCACAGCCAGAGAACTGGTCAATGATTCAATGTTTGGAGGGAGATAGCATCCATTGGGCATCTGTATGGCAACCAATGTTATTTACTATCTTCATTAATGACATACAAAGTGAGATCAGTAAGTGTGCAGATAAACCAAGCTGAGTGGTGCTGCTGACGCACCTGAGGGATGGGATGCCATCCAGAGGGACCTGGACAAGCTTGAGAAGTAGGACCATGGAAATCTCATGAGGTTTAACAAGACCAAGTGCAAGGTGTTGTACCTGGGTCAGAGCAACCCTGGTATCAACACAGGCTGGGGGATGGACAGATCAGAGCAGCCCTGCCCAGAAGGACTTGGGGGTGCTGGTGGCTGAGAGGCTGGACATGACCCAGCCATGGGCACTCACAGCCCAGAAAGCCAAACCTGTCCTGGGCTGCATCCAAAGCAGCGCGGCCAGCAGGGCCAGGGAGGGGATTCTGCCCCTCTGCTCTGCTCTGGTGAGACCCCACCTGCAGGGCTGCATCCAGCTCTGGGGTCCCAGCACAGGAAGGACATGGACCAGTTGGAGCGAGTCCAGAGGAGGTCACCAAGATGATCAGAGAGATGGAGCACCGCCCCTTTTAGGACAGGCTGAGAGTTGGGTTTGTTCAGCTTGGAGAGGAGGCGGCTCTGGGCAGCCCTCATAGCAGCCTTTCAGTACTTAATGGGGGCCTACAACAAAGGTGGGGACAGACTTTTTAGTAGGGCCTGTTGTGACAGAACAAGGGGTGATGGCTTTAAACTAGAAGATAATAGATTCAGACTAGATACAAAGAAGAGGTTTTTTTTACAGTGAGGGTGGTGAAACACTGGGACAGGTTGCCCAGAGAGGTGGCAGGTGCCACCTATTCAATGTCAGGCTGGATGGGGCTCTAAGCAACCTGATGTAGTTGAAGATGTTCCTGCTCATTGGAGGGAGTTGGAACAGATGATCTTTAAAGGTTCATTCTAACCCAAACCATTCTATGAAATGAGGGATATATAATTTTTGAAAACACATCTTCCATGTTACTCAAAGCACAGGTAAATTCTTTTGTCCTGCTTAAGGTCCCAGATAATGGCTGTCACGTGCACGTAAATTTGACGTATACATACCTTTATTTTATTGCATTAAATATTTTAAACCAAAGAACCAGTAAGAACAAACTTCAGATCAAGAGTACTCTTAGAAAAATGCTTAAGTAGACTGACAATTGAAAAACATACTACGATATAGTAAATTTTAATAAAAGCATTGAAGGTGAGCTAAGCACAGAAAGCAACACATGAAGACTTCCAAATTCTTAACAACAGTAGTAACTGCCCCCATTCCTTAAGTTTGCATACTATCAATCAATAGCACCATTTCTGCATGCCACTGAAATCTAGACTGAGTAACTGTTAAGTAACTAGCTGAATGACAAGAAGACTCTAAATCCTGCCAGGTACTGAGCATTTATTCTAGAAAACAGTAGAGGCAAAATACCTGAGACTAGGACACCTTGACTTTTCCATTACAAGAGTATTTGCAAGTATACCCATCACTATATCTGGGACATTAATTTAGGCTGTATATTTTTAGTCTCACAATACCATTTATTGTGTACCAACATGTGTAGCTGAATTCTTGATGAGACAGCAACTTTTAAAATAAGCATGATCATCTCCAAACGTAGTATATGTTCAGTGAATCTATTTGTACAACATACTCTCTATTCCTGCAAGTATTTGTATCTTAAAAGACATAGCAGTACTGCTCACTTCACTAATAAAACATAAAGCAATGCTCAGCAAAGACTCACCTGACTTGTCCATAGCAGAATAAAAGTAGTAACGAAAGTATTTTGACAATTTCAGTTCCCTACAAGCCTATTATATACATTTATACTATCTATAAAACCTAAAGTGGGTGAACTGATTTCTCTGATGATGGAACTAGCACAAGAGTTCTGAGTCCATTTTCACAGTCTGGTATAAGTGTATGTCAAGAGTACATTCCATTAAAGACAGCATCTAGCACACACAGTCTTCAAAGACTGAAGACCAAGTCTGCAAAGACAGTTATCTAAAGCAAAATACTGGTATCTTACAGAAGGCTGGTCTTTGGACCTACAGAAACAAATTCTTCAATCCAGTTTTAATTTGTTGAAGTTGTTTATCCAAGTGCACCTACGAACCACAGCACTTCTTGATCAGTGGCGTGTGGTGCAATACTCACTAGTAGTTGAGTAAGCTCTGCATGTGCAACTTCTAGTCTGCGCTGGCAGTCCGGAATCATCATTCGTGACTCTTGCAAGATCTCGATCTGTGAAAATTAGAAGCCAATGAAATTAGAATATATTCCAGATAGAAACATTATCTTTTAGGATAAGGTTTGACTCTGAAAAATCAGCAATCTAGCCATTATCTAGGAACTTCAGAACAGTTGCACCTATCTTCTGAATAGGCTTCCTTCCTTAAAAGATACTTAGCATAATTGCTTAAAACTCTGTTAATTTACAGGACATTTCCATTTACTCTGTGCTTAATTGAATATCAACTATTAAGTGCAAGACAGTATTTAGAAAAATCTTTCCCTTAGGAAAAAAGTACAGCTTAGTAAGATTTTCAGCATTTGTTAAGAAGTCCATTTAAAACAAACTTTCTCCTGCTGTCACGAAGCAGCTTCATCCAAAATGGGATCAGCTGGTTATATAAATATCTCCAGCATCTTTTGGGTAATAAAGAAAAAGAATGTTCAGATAATACCCCATAGAGATAATTACTGCATGAAAAAAGTTATTGAGTTATTGATCACATTGTGTGCAGACTGCAGGAGGCTCTGACTGAAAGACAAAGGTAAAGAAAAATGAAAAGCAAAGACCAGCAGGCTCATATTTTTGATGCTTATCATGCATAAAAAGTTATTACACATCCTTGTGCTTCATTTTAGGATAAAGATTATTCTCACCATGCACTTTGAACAAAATTACTAAACTGGCACCCCACTGAATCTGAAAATCCTGCCACCTCCTAAAGAAAACAATGTCAGTTTTAAAGAAAGGGAACATTTATTTCATAGAGCATTTCTGGATCTGAACACCAAACACTGAGAAGAGTTGTTCAGTAATGTTAAATCTATTTAGAAATTAAAATCTGTCAGACATTTAAATATGAAACATCTACATTCAGGATAACCTGCAACAGAAAACCTTCCCTTTAAATGGCTTCTTTCTTTCTGTCATTCCTACCTTGTATTGTCCTGCTAGTATTAGTGCTGCTGTACCAGAAGGTCATTGTAAAAGGGATGTTAAGCTATAGCTAAGAATGTATTTATGTATTCAGAAAGGCTTTATGTAAACAAGACATTATCACCATGTTTTTAAGTGTCACTTAGTCCATTTAGTTTTGAGAGAAAAAACTTCAGTTTCTAATTTTACACTTTCATCGGTCAATGTAACATCAATAGAATGAGGTGTTCCATAAACTGCATGAGATACTGCCTTTTGCTTTATGCAGTAGAATACCTACAGGAGTGAGAATATCCAATAATTACTTCCTTGCACCAGCATTGCTAAATATTTGTGTGTTGTAAAGCTGGCAGATGATATGAAATTAGTAACTTGATATGTGCCACTAGATAAGCGACCTGGGAAGGCATAAAAATCTAGAATCTGTAAGTTGTAGTCCTGCCTGCTCTAAGAAATGAATAAATCTACCCAAATCATTGTATTCGAAACATTTGACTGATTTCCAAAGGGTTACCCAAGTTCTACTTATATTTGCCAGTGGTTATGCAATGATGGATAAAAATCAGAAGGATGATAAATCCTAGAACTATATTCAGTAGGTGCAAACAGCTGGAGACTAGAACAGGAATTTTGTGGAACCATTATCATTTAACTTCTGCATAAACCACTTTTTTTCCAAGTACTGCTGACAGTCCCAGACAGACTGTTTACTTTTACAAATATACATAATAAAGCAAAGTCAAAAGCTCAAATAATTATATAAGCTTTAGGATTGGACTTTTAAAAGGGTTCACTCTCCAAATTCTATCAGAATTCTGCCTGACTTTCGGACAGAACTGTAAGGGTAACAAGCACGACAGCCACCCAAATTCCAGTGCCAGGCACTGCAGCTACTCAAATTTCACTGACAAGACTGGGGCAATTCCAGCTCCAGCTAAGGACTGTTGTTTAATCCCAGGCAGCAGCTCACTTGCTCCTGCCCCCAGCCTGATGGGGAGAAGATAACAGGAAGAAAAGGTAAACCTTGTGGGTTGAGATAAGAACAATTTAGTACCTTAAAAAAATGCAGCAAGAATATTGAGAGAGGGAGAGCTATCAGTTTTGTCAGCTTCAAAAAGACAGAAGCAGAATATGTTGATTTGGCTTTTTTTCTGAGCTGACCCACATCTAACCTAGAGATTTAGAGATATCCAGATCCACAAATAATTTGAAAGCAACAAAAAACAAAACAGAAAAAAACCCAAACCAAACCAACCCAGAAAAACCAAAAGTAAAACCTAAAAACCCCCACCAAACCTCCACAGGGATCTCCTTGCTCTTAGGACAGCCTGATATACTACTGGGTCACAGGGTATAATGGCAGTATTGTTTCATGTGACAAGAGTGGTGTTCTAAACAGAAGAGGTAGGCTAAAAACCGTGACAAATGTAAATGAGTCATATGTACCAATTATATACACATATATGAATATATAGTCTAGCTTTTAAATACTGTCACATAATCACTTGCCTATTTTCTTTTGCACAGATAATCCTACCAGTATGAATCTACTCAACGATGAGAGAGTTAATGTAAGACATGCAGATAATTGTTTGCTAAAACAAGTGCTACTGGTTTGAACTGCTTTTCCTCAGAAAGTCTGTAAAACACTTGGAATCCACTGACTAATTCCAGCCATATCTGGTGGAAGCACAGGGACCTAAAAGAAAAAAAGCAATCTCTAAGTATCAGAAACTCCAAAGATTCCAAAATTTAGTAATCCCACTATGTAAGAGATTGTAGCACACAAAAAATAATCATGGTAAGGCTACTTGGTTGGCTAATCTGTATTTGTAACTTAAATCCACACCATTGTAGTACTTCTCACCTCAGCAGTAAACAGGGAGTAGTATCAAGGCACTAGGTTTTGGTAATATCAGTGTGCTCAGCCAGGATGGTGGTGTGGGGATATAAGGAGTAGTATAGCACATATGATGTAGGAAGAAGCTGGGCATAGGGGAAGCAGGAACTCAAAGGAGATACAGCATTAAGGTAAATTTGGACGGGAAGACACCCCACAAATGCGCACAAGAATGGTAGGAAACCCATCTTTATGAGTTCCACTCCCCTTTCAGGCCCAAAAGAAGCTTGAGCTATCCACAAATACAGGATACAACAGCACACTTGCTGTAGGCAAGTTGTCAAATACGTTGACCAAAAGACTCCTGAAGGACCTTGAAGGAAAGCTTCAATAAAAAACTGGAGAACACTGTTTTGTTTCTACAATGCTTGAGTGCTTCAAGAAATGGCTATGTGTCAACAACAAACCACCTACCACTTCTAGCATGAAAGTTGGAGGAGGAGGAGAAAACCCTCTAGATGTAATATCTTGGTATTTCAAGTGAGTTTTCTTCACAGCTCTTCTCAGGTAAGGGCTAATCCTGTTTCTTCTAAAGCAGATCACTTTAGGACATAAAAGACAAAGTCTGGAATCCAAAAGGTACTTATATCTGCCTAGATAAAAAGGAAAACACTCCTTGGAAAACAAAAGGGAAAAAGGAGGATCACAGTAATGCTTTTTTATAATTTGGATTCTTTCAGAAAGTTTGAATGCATCTTTAATACCAGGTCTGTGTTAGGAATACTATTCTGTAGTTAGTCCAGAGAATTCGAAGTTGCTGGCTTTTCAGGAAACAAACTGTGTTTGTTAAGGATACTGTCCAAATACATAAGAAGAAGCATTAGATCTTCACTAGCATTTCTTCTGCCTCTTTACCAAGCATCTAGAGCTAGAATTCATATTATTAAACAAAGATCATCTATTCTTAGGGGGCAGAAAAACTAATGCAAATAATGAGACTGATGTGAAACTGTACATTTAATCTAACCTTAGCTGATCTGTGAGAAGAATGAAACTTTGAACCAACCAAGTGGGAGGTTGGAAAGAGCTAAGAAAGTAAAAAGCAAACTGAACTAACCAGAATATTTCTATGAGGCTAAACAGACATGTAAAATTTAAAAAGTTCTAGAACATTACAACCTTCCTTTCAGCAAGAAGTCCTCCAGTAACAAGATAAGCAGCAAATTTCCATCTTCCACATTATTTTCCAAAATAGTAAATAGTTTCCAAATGCATGTCGTTTTAGCTGTTTCAGAAGGCACGCTTTCACTCAACAAAGCAAGAGAAATATTGCAGTTTTCACAAATACTTGAAAAAACCTGTGTATTAGCAAGATGTACTTTATATACTCTTACGTACTTTTTGACACACAGAGATTAAATTCTGTGTTAAATCCATTGGATTTTTAATTCATCTAGCAATGACATTACTCAAGAAGTAACTTGGAACTGCAGAATTACATTTAAAAAAATGAAAATTTCAATTATCAGTAAAAATGTTGCCAGTTAGCAAAACCACCAGAGTATATCTACAATCCCAGAGGGAGAAAATATGGAGTAGATATCTTGCTTTCCCCTCGCTCACAAGTCTCAAGATAAAAGCATGAGCTGCAAAAGGATGTTTATTTACATATGAATATCAACAACCACAGAAATACAGAAGGCTACAGGTTTCTATCATTAGCCTGTGCTTGAATTAAAACAGTATTATGGAGTTCTGTGGAAAGTTTTCATATATTGAGAATTGTTACAGCTGTGTAGAAACTAAGACTTCATTATGACAAAATCCACAGGGAGGTATAACTACGCTACTTCCTGCTACCCAGAGAAACTACAAGAAGCAGCATTTGCACCGTGGGATAAATCAAAAGTATTTTAATATTTGTTACCATAACGAAGTCTTTTTGCACACTAAAATGGAATCTTCAAATTTTAAGTTTGGTCAGCATCTACCAGCATTGCAAGAAAACTGTCCTTTTTCTTTTTCTGGTGTTGAATCTGCTCCTCATTAAGCAAGTCTTTCTGGACCCTTCAGATGAGGGCTAGCGTCTAACAGTTGCCAACCACTGCAGATGGTCACTGCCTCAGCTAGAGAACGCTTGAGTCCACTGGAACCATGAGTTGCCCCACTGCATAAGGAGTTAGGAGAAAAATACTGAGTCACACCCTATTGTTCTACAAAGGGACTGATCCCTCATTACAGACCCGGCACATTCTAAAGACTACATATGCTGTAGGAATGGCATTATTCACTTTAAAGTGAAACTTTCCATATTCACTTTTGTATGTAAAACTGTATGTTCGGAGTTGTAACTAGAAAGCTAAATGTAAACAGTAGTACATCAAGAGAAGTACTGCTTTTAAGCTTTGTAAGAATCCCTCCCTGAACTCTGGATTGATTTGTGTGTGTATGTAAATACATAAATATACAAACACACACATATATATAGATGATTTAGTTAATAACTCAGCTAAACTCATAGTTAAAACTGTTCTCCTAGTCTCAAGTGACTGAATTTGTTCTCATCCCCCAAATGTTACTTTTCATTACCAAAATAAAGACTACAACTGTATTTTAAGAGTTATTCACCCTAGAATAGAAATTAGAGATTATTAACTCTCAGAGGCAATTCTTAAAATGTATAACTTACAGATATTTTTTCTGAAAAACATCTCAAAGTCTTATCTGTATCCATAATATTGTTCTGAGCAAACTGTCCTGGTGCTATGTAACTTTTCAAAGTCTCCAAATTTTTAATAACCTAAAATATTAACAACTTCCAGAATGCCAAGTGCACTAAATAAACAAGAACTGAAGATGTCATTGGACGAACTGATTGCTTTCAAAGTGGATCAGGCAATTTCTGAACGAATCAAGACTGTTTTCTGTGAAGGCTTTTGTCATTGGTCTCTGAAAATACCTTCAAGTAGTATGTAACATTTAGTTTCAGCAGAAGTTCACAGCCATCACTGGTTTTGACTTTCATGATATCTTGCAGGTCACTGTTGGAAATACCATGATGCACTCAAATAATCTGATGAATGGGCAACACTAAGGAATTGAATTCATTAGTTCTTGTTAGCACCAGATCTCCAGAAAGGCTACTGTTTTGTAGGATCTTCCAGCCTCAGCCTGGTGAGGCAGAAGACAACTCCGCTCGATAAATACAAATCTTTATTTGTATACAAATTCTTTATTTGTATTTCATTCCCATGGCATAATGAAAGCAAGGCAGGACAGAGACTTATGAACTGAAATATGAATTTACTAAAAAAAGTTGGTTTAGCTTGTTCTAAAAGCACTTTCTCCTATCTTTTGTTAATCTTATATTTGAATTCTGTTTAACCTATTCTTCCATTGTTTAAAAATAAAGACAGGACATCAGAAGGTTATGTTTATGACTATTAAGTGAAAATAATTTTAGTTTAGAGTTTTGATTTCTGTGAAGATTTGAGAGAAAGCATCTGGGAAATACATGGGGGAAAAAAGTAATCAAAAGGTAACATAGTTAGTTGAAAGAATATAAAGACCACAGTGAAACACAGACATTTCACACTTCTGTAGAGAATAAATACCAGTCTCCCAAACCCAAGCCTTCTCCCTATGAGCAGGAAATGTGACACTTTTTCTTCCAAAAGGGTATGTATCAACTGTCTGCAACCACAACTGTCTGCAACCACTATCCTTGTGGGAAACCTTCCAAGAAAAAATGTAATCATACTGTAACACTGACACTAAACCATACTCTTGAGCAGACCAAAGTACAGCACACTGCTTCCTAATCTGTGACTTCACTAGAAACTCCAGCAGCTCCGCATCTGCATGCCCACTGCTCTCTTTCTCTGAGGTCTGTGATTTTACCAAAAAGATACTGGTGTACTCAAGAGCTGAACTGTTTCCCCTTCATATTAACTACTAGGCATTCTCAATTTACTGTAACATTTGCACTTAGCAGCAAGCACTTCATCTACCTATATCCACCCAGACCATGTATTTACTACAGGTTCTTAGTAATTCTGAGAAAGAGTTCATGATGGCATCACACACAGTTACTAAGTAACAGCCATCCTGGCACAAAGTGCTAAGTAATCCATATATATATATATATATATGTATAAACTATAATCCTTATAGTTTAACACCTTAAAGAAATTTCTACAGCTGCTTTTTATGACTTCTGTAATTGACATGATTTTAGTCTAGTATTTATATAACAAGAGTCTGGAAAAAAGTGCAGGAGATTCCTCTATCTAAAGATGACTATGATTAAATGAAAACAAATAAGGATTTTATAAAACAAATTCTAGGGTAGTTTACCTGCTTCTTAATTCCATAATCATCACATGCTTCAGCTTTCATTTTTTCAATCTTTTCTTCTTGCTGTTTTGCTTCTTTTTCATACATAACTTTTTCTTTTGCCAGCCTGCAATTAACAATCAAGTGATTGTGTTAATCTGGTTCTATTTCAATAAAAAGTTACATCAGTGTTAACAGCCCCCCACCCAAAAGTTACAGGCCTGGAAGGTAATATGCAGTTTTATAAAAAAAAGGCTTTTAACCACTGAGAAAAAACTGTATCTAGGAAATGCTGACTTTAGCTATAATATATAATGAGTATTTTCTCCACTTATCTTGATGCTGGTTTGGGGGTCACAGACAAGATTAACAGTTCCATAATTTATATTACAACAATTTTCTTTATTTCCTATCTTTCAAAGGAAAAGGAATTCATGTTTTGATCCTAATAATGGACCCATACTTGGGAGCAGGATGTTTTTTGCTAACAAGCATAGATTCAAGAGTAATGCAAATAAGTTTGAAGGTTGGAGAAATATTAAGCTAGTCTAATATGATGTTCTACAGTAATTATTACACAGCAAACTCATTATCAAACTTTAGTATTTGTTGATACTGCAGTTTTGTTATTGCATCTCCCACTTCATTACATACGTTCATTAGGTATATGTTAGATTACACAATACTAGATATGAACCAAAACATCCTTCAGGATCTGAAAAATACTGGAACAATTTCTCTCTTCAGCTAGTTCAGGAGCAGAACAAACATTGAGATGCTACTGCAGACCTGAGATCATGCTGAAGAAAATCCTTCCCCAAACAAGAGTAAGAATAAGATCAGCCTATATAAGATTGTTTGAGGAGAATTTAACATCCAGAAGAACATAATCAGATCCAAGAAGCAAAGAATATATTATACAATGAAAAAAGAATAAATAAAGGTCTAGTAGAGAGCTTCATGACCACATTAGTGCATCAACACAAATTAATTCATAATCTGTCACAGTTAAGTGCCCTACTAGAAGTGCTGAGGACGCACAGAATGTTATTGGGGTGACAAGAATCTGTGAGCTGAAGCTGCCACAAAAGCAACATTGCAGCTGTAATTGCAAGAAAAATTCCATCGAGAATATACTGATAGTGCAACAGCCGTAACTCTCCCTGTTTTTTACAAGAGTTTACATTAGCAAAACTGGTTTTGCTAAAATAGCCTTAAGCCGTGGCTCCACAGCAGTCAGTCTAAGCTGGGCTGTGTCAACATGCACCTGAACTCATTTCAGTCCTCATGGAGTCACACAACCAGAGAAGGCCTTCAGCCTTACAAAGCATCTTCAGCTGTGTGCAGAGCGCATACCCTGGGTATCAACTAGGCCAGTTTCTACAAGTAAGCCAAGTACGAGCTTTGAGAAGTAGAACTGAAGAAAGACAGGAGCCTAATTACTAATAATAAAGACACTAAATCAGTGGCTGTAATTCCAACTACTGGAACTAGTTCCAGTATTAGCATCAGTAAATATTGATTTAATAGAGGATGAGTTAATTGTTTGATCAAGGTTACCTGATTTAATTCCAGACAATATTAGTTGCTTTGCTACTTTTAGGTTCCAAAAAGTTCATTTTAATCAACCTGTGAGACATACGACTTTTTTTGAAAGAGAACTGCAAATTCCCTT
>VZTE01006410.1:7725-17725 GCA_013397775.1 Eulacestoma nigropectus | reverse complement strand
AGGAGAGAAAAATTTAACGAACGGTTCATGAGTTGAGGTAAGGACTGGGAGAAAACACTCCAAGGGCAAAAAGGGCTCATCTTAGAGATACAAAGTGAGTTCATTGCTAACAAAATCAGAGGAGAATTATGAGAAGTAAAAACAAGCCCTTAAAGAACACCTTTCTTTCCCAACCCCTCCCTCCTTTTGACCAACAGCACAAGAAAACAGGATGGGGTTTTGGTCTGTTCATCACCCGAGGTTTTCTTCCACTGCTCAGGGAGAGGAGTCCTTCCTCTGCTATGCCATGGGGTCCCTCCCACAGGAGACAGGTCTCTGTGAACCTCTCTGACGTGGTTCCAATCTCATGAGCAGCAGTCCTGCCAAAACTGCTGCAGCGTGAGCCCCTCCAATGGGCACACAGTCCTCCCAAAACTGCTGTGGCACGGGTCACTCTTCCACGGGGTGCAGTCCTCCACGGACAGGCTGCTCCAGCCTGGNTCCTCCACGGCCAGGCTGCGCCAGCCTGGAAGGAAGGGCCCCCTCTCTCCCCACTGGGTCTCCCACTGGACCACAGCCTCCTCCAGGCATCCACCCACTCCGATGTGGGCACCTCCCCCACGGGCTGCGGGTGGATCTCTGCATCCCCTGTGGATCCCCACGGGCTGCAGGGGCACAGCTGCTTCACCATGGTCTGCACCACGGCCTGCAGAGGAACCTCGGCTCTGGTGCCTGAAGCACCTCCTCCCCCTCCTTCTCCACTGACCTTGGTGTCCCCATGTTGTGTCCCTCACATGTTCTCAACTCCTCCTCTGGCTGGAATTAAAACTACACCACTACTTTTGATTTCTTCTTCAACTTGTTATCACAGAGGCGTTACCAACATCTCTAACTGGCCCAGCCGTGGCCAGCAGCATGTCCATCTTCAGAGCCATCAGGGACTGACTCTGCCAGACATGGTGGAAACTTCCAGCAGCTTCTCACAGAAGCCACCTCCGTGGCCCCACCGCTACCAAAAACCAGGCCATGCAAAACCAACACAACGCATGTGTTGACATTATGGTGCTGTGCACTTTCTTGAGCCAAAAATGTTGTACAAAAATACTATTTGGAAGACTTAAAGATATTCTTATGTTCAAACCAAGATATCACAGCCCAATTAAAAAAAGGCTTCATTTAGTACTGTATACGTAACATCCTAAGAGTTGTCATTTTCTGAATTATATTTGCTATTCACTGACTACAATTTTATAATATACAGTGTACCTGTAAGGTTGATCTGTTCTGAAAATGCAGAAAAGTCTTAGAGAAGCGGATAGAGAAACCTGCACAAGTCCAGTTTTACCCAACATGTCTACAAAATATCTAAACATCCAGAGTCAACATGGATTTGTTCTTTTTATTCTCTGCACAAATTCAGTATTCCCTTTGAACATTAAAGTGTTTTTTACACTTCACTCTTCCTCTTTTATCCTGGAGTTTCAAGATAAGGCCTCAAATTTTAAGACAGTAATGATTTTATTTAAAAATTAATAGAATTTCGGTGAAGAGTAAATTATCTAAATACTAGAACGAATAGTCACAATCTAAAATAATGGTATAAAATATTTTGCAGTTGGGTCAGATGTCAAAAAAATGCAGTATCTGTAAAGAAGTGTCATTTTTTAATAGATTTTCTTGCAGTCTCCACATACCATTCTGCTTTCTAGAAAGTGTTGGCACTTCCACAAACTATCACGAAGTATATGAGAGCTTTGGATTTGAGGCACCTGGCAAAAAATTACGGTACCAACTAGTGACTAAATTTTTGTTTCCCCCCCTTAAAAATTTATCTGTGAACCAAAAATTTTCAAGTCCTTTCCTTTCTAACACCAAATGTTAAAGAAGTAAAAACTGACAAGCAACTGCATACAGTAAGTATTAGCTTATTCTCATACTTCAACTCTCCATTTTTATTAGCTCTTTTCAGCTATACATAAATGTTCAACTGAAGTTAAGGCTCCCACATACCTGACTTAAATCTACTGACAACAAGCTGGCTTTCCTTAGTTATTTTTCATGGACCCTGGAGAAGAGGTCTACACCCCTAGAAACAAGGACTGAAATTAACCCAAACAGAATAAAAGTATTTTACTAAAATCTCCCAGTATGTCACAATGAAAAAGTAGAAATGTAAGAGCCAGTTATTCTACACTTTGCCTCTACTGCCAGTCAGTAGTTAACTACTAGGGAAAGAGAATAAAGAAACAAATAAAGTGACACTTCTTGTGGTATACCTGCCTCTAGAAATCAAGTTAAGGACTTTTTATCACTGAAGAACAAAACTAAACCATAAATGTTTTAATAGACAAGACGTCAGCTCCTAGCTATGGCTGCTGCCCTTTTAAAATTCTTTACACATTTGACTTTCACATCACTTAACAAATAATTTCACAATTTCTCTTTTCTCTGTAAGAAACAGGGCTATTATTTTAAAGCTGGAGACTAAACCCAGAAGAGCCCAAAGGGCTTGACAGAATCTTAAGGTAGGAGGAGAAAAAAACATCCTTTCCATGCCATTATGATTTACTTCCTTACCCATTTTCCTTTACTCACTTTCACTCTCCTACTTCAGCTCTCCAGCCTGAAGGACAAAGTAACTCAAGACGGTTCAAGATAGTAAAAAAGCTGACCAGTGGTGAATAGACGTCTTCCCCTCCCTGGCTCTAGCATACACCTCTTGCCAGCACTAATGTTCAAATGATCTCTCGCTACCAAAATTGCGGGAAATTAATACAGTGAACAAAACAAAAAAACCCCAACAGACAAAACAACAACAATCACCCCTCAAAAAAACCACAACAAAACCAAACCAAACAAACAAAACCCCCCAAACAAACCAAAACTGAAACAAACAACAGCAACATTACAGTTTTTCTCCTGTGTTAAGCAAATTGAGTGAGCGCTGCAAAAGGTCTGACTAGCATCAGAAACCAGAGGAGGGGACAGGAAAATGAGATCTCTGTATTTAGGATCACTTTGATTTCTCAAGGGACTTCACTCCCAGTCTGCTTAGGGTGCAGAGTTGCAAGTGCTAACTTCTGGCTGCTGCAGAAAGAGCCCCAAATTGCCCTTTTTTCTCACTTTACAAAGGTTAACTACATTCTTACCCCAGTCCATATACATCAACATTGTCATCTCCTGTAGATGCATCATTAGCAGCAGCAAGCAGACCTCTCTCTCTGATCCTAAGAAGGGCAGTTTATCTGAAGTTTGACAGATGAAAAAATGATGCACAATGGGGGTTTTCTGCATGCATAATGAAATTAAGATCCTCTGTACATAGACAAAAATTCTACCTTCTTCCACAGTCACAGACATGAACTACTAATAGATGCCTAGAACGGAAGTGGTAAAATGGTACAAGGACAGAGCAAGCACATGCTACTACTCCTAATGTTCCCCCAACATCCAGCAGTTGCTGACAGTTCAGGTTCTACATAAGCTAGAATGGCACCTGTGTGCTTAAGCCACCAAATATAGACATGTCTCCAGCAGCAGAAAAATCAACACAAGAAACACTTTCCTGGCTGGACTGAGCAAGCAGAGCTCTGAAGAATACATAGGGGAATTGCTCAGTTTTGCTACTGAGCAAATTCACTATTGAAAGGACATGCATCTCTTCAGAACTAATGTTACCATTAACCATTGTACATGCTAATATGCCATGGATCCAGGCTAAGAGCACAGAAAGCCCAGAGTGACAGTATTTATTGACTAGATAATGAGGTATCTGTGCTAACTTAGTTCAAACTTAAAAATCCGTAGTAGTGTAGCTGTACAGGGTACAGCTTTTTTTCCTTATAGTATAATAAATTTATAATAGTAAATATTAGTATTAATAGTATAATAACAAGTTTTCTTACAGTAGAATGTATTAACACTATACATAATGATAGGACAAGTAATTCAGCAACTGCAGTAACACTGGCAATGTGCTAATCACTACCTGCACAGCTTAAAATACCTAATCTCTAATCTGCAAATTTTACTTACGCACACTCTTGGGTTCACTAAGGCTACCTAAGAATACAAACTTTACAGACCCAAGGACTCAAGAGAAAAGGCCAAGGAAGGATGAAGAAATACAGTACTTTACCCAGGTATACAAACTGCCATGTTTTCTTAGCCATGAGAGCCTACTTTCTGATTTGGACAGGATATCCTTTATGTGCTCCTTTTCTTCTTCTAGTGACAAAACTATCATCAAAGATAAACTTTTCTTTTAAGAGTCAAGATGTAGCAATACACAAGTATATGCATAATTTTTAGCCCCTTCTGCATCTAACAGCTTACAGAACTGAGCTACCATGACATTTCAGGGTAACTTTTCAAGATTGGGTTTTGTCAAGGATTACTACGGTAAAAAAGATGAAAATCAGATACATGATTTTTTTAAGTCAGAAAATTATTTCAAGTTAAAAATTACCTGGTTTTAACATTTTTATATCATCTGTGTTACTAGAGATTCCTTTGAATCTTCAGGGCTTCACTCGTTCTTGCCTCTACAGAAAGTTGTAAATGCTAAAGAGTCTAGAAAATTCAGTTTTAGAGAACAAGAAATGGAGCCTCTGATGTGGAAACAATTCAGGTTGCCAAAGATCTTCACTTCATTTTCCCTTCTATAACCCAGGCATCATCTTCAGTCAAGACTTTTGTTTTGGAGAAAAAAACATAGAAACTAATTCCTCCCCTCTAGGCCCCTCCCAGCAAGGGATAACCAACTGTAAGTGCTACAATAATGAGAAAAATTAAATAGAATTACAGTCCTATTATGTGCACAGGCAATTCACAATGCATCAGAAAGACTTACTACAGTTAAAAGAAAAAATGACGGACCTCGTGGTCTTGAATGAGATTTCCACCTATATGATACATACAATTTAATAATACTTGAAGTCAAGAGAGGATGGATTATGGTTGTTAGCACAGCTGTAATTCATCTTCTGTATATAAAGCACTACCATAAATTTAATACCATTTTTCTAGATTTCCCATGGATCCACATTCTAATTCAACAGAAAATAATTACTGTTAACTGTTTAATCCACATAGGTGAGTATGTGGCTCTACACCATGAAGAAAAATAAAGACAAAAGCACTATACATACGCATAAAGCCACCAAACTGCTACTACCAAGCAACTGCAACTACTGTACCTCCAAAATTTTGAAAGACTGCTTAAATAACCAAAGGTTAAAAGCCACAGTTTTGCACATATTCTCACCCAAATGAAAATTTCAAAAAAAGGAAAAAAATGCTTTTCTCCTTAATATTGTATCACTAACAACACTTATGGTCATAAATCTGCTGGGCATGTTTTAATTTGCCAATTAAAATGATGACATTAATAGATTATTATGGTCAGCATGGACATGCAGAAGACAGTTTTGCCTCAAGGGGCAGAAGATAATGGTAAACACAAAAAACCTGAGATGCCAGATTTTTTTTAAAGAGGTAATGGGATGGAAGAAGGAACACGAGAAAATGTTTTACAGATCTGATCATTACTAATGGAAATTTGTGAAATATTTCAAAAAAGGAATCACTTAGGTCTGCTCTAAAGGTATAACAAGTGGAATCAAACCAACAAACAAACCAAGATTAAACACAAACATTAAAATTAAAAACAAACAAACCAACACATTATGCAAACACACTATGCAATTTCCACAGCAACAACTGTGCTCGTCACAGCTTTTTAAGGTATGTGTGGGTACTGTTTGTTATTATGAATTTAAAAGAAAACTTGTATTGGAAAGAATCAGAGAAATAGGAAACCCTTCAAAAAAAAAGGTTTGTTTCTAGACCTTCCAACTAATTATCCAGGTTGGTGACTATGTATGTCACAGATGCTACCTCAGACAACATGTAAATGCAGCTGCACTCTTTTCTCAGACGGTTCACATGAAGTAGGGATTTTTATGTGGGAAAGAGACTATGTTAGTAAGTCTCAAAGATTTAAGCAGTCTTCAAAATGCAGGGCCAACTCAAGACTTCATGTATGGCTCCCTGATGCGAGGAGCACTACAAAATGTACTTAAGACATATCTAAGTAGCTCTGGACCACAACTACCACACTTGGCTAGCACTGAACCCAAGTTCAAGGCTCCAGGACTGAGCTGGTGACAACCCTAGGCAACAGATGCACAATCTGCACTCTGAAAATGGTTATTTAATTTGGATAGAGTCAGCTTGTATACAACAGAGCATGCTGTATATTCAGGCTCTTGAATCCCTGACCTCTCAGATGTGTAGTGTACACACACTGAATCGCTTTATCATGCTGACTCCATATAGCTGAGCAGCTCTGCAGATCACTCCTCAGTACCTAAATAATATGAGATACCCTAGTCCTTCCCATTAATTAAGCTAACAAACAGTTGTTGTGCAGTCTTCTGATTATAACAAGAATAGAGATGTTTCTTATCAATACATTGGTGCTGTGAGTCACAGCAAGGATCTACGGCTGATGGGCAACACACAAGAAAGCAACCATGGTTCATACAGTGGACAGAAGATGGAGAAAATATCTGACTTACACCAGAAATAGCAAATTTCTTGAGTAATCAAGAACACAACTAGTTTTGTGCTTGAGTTAGCAATACGGGAAATAAGCAAAAGGAGTCTTTGCATTCCTCATATGTCTCTTGCACAAAATATATCCTGAACTTAACAGTAAAATAATTTAAGAGAATTGTTCACATTTATATTTAAAACCAGACCAACATTTTTGTGTAACTTGCAGAACTTCCTGTGCTTGGAACAAGGGTGAGAATCAGCGCAAGTTGCTTAGCAGTATGATGATATTTCACGAGAGAAAAAATAGTATCAACACCAGTGCAGCAGGCAAAAGAACAATCTTGTGAAGATACCACAGTTTTAGAATGGTAAATCTAAAAAAAAAAAAAAAAGTAATTGCTTCACAAAAAATCAATACACTTTCCCCATAGGTTCATGATGTAAAATTCTATAATCAAGGCTTGTAGATTTGTAATTATGGTATGTCAGCCACATTTAAACAAGCATGTTAAAAGATTGTTAAAGTTAAACTAACACAATTGCAATGTGAATTGTCTTAGTCTCATTCTAATCTACTCGTGTCACTTCCACTTAATCAGATGGAAACTACGGGCAAATGTCAGCACTATTTTCACGCAACCCAACTTACTTTGTTTGCAGTGGTTTTTAAAATCATTTACAATCTGAAATGCAAATAAGATATTTTAGAAGGTTTTTTTTTTTCCCCTAATCAATTCTCTCACTATCCAGTGGATTGTTGTTGTTTGGATTTACTGAGAGTAAAACTATTTTGAAGCAATTAAACCAGAACCATTGCTTGCTAGGACATAAGGCACAAATACAGAAAACATTACTACTCATGCTCATCAAATCTACTTGTTTTAATTATCAACTACTGAAAGTATAAAGTCACCAAGAGCCTGGCTATCAAACTTGTCAAAAAAGCAGATCTTCCTATTTCTAGTTTAAATTTCTTTCACTGATATACAACAATGTAAGAAATGTGCAGGCAAGCAAACTACCTACAACCTAAAATACAGCCTCTTGAGAGGAATACATAAAGAATTTATGACTTACAGCTAAAAAAAAATACCAAAGCAGAACAGCTGCTTCATTTTTAGTGTGGGAAAAAAAGTGATAAGTTATTAGTTATTTTTATTAATTATTAGTTATTTCTTATTAGCTAACTAGTAAGAAAAAAAAATATGCTACAACAGACGATTAACAGAAGTCAAACGAAATGTCTAAAAAGATCTCTATATCCTAACGGTTCTTGACGCCTACCTTTTTTTGATATATTCTTAAAGCCTGAGCACTGAACATGGTTGGAAATCAGTATTTCATGCTAGATTCAATGTGGTTTTCTAAACTGAAAACACAGGAAAAAACCTAATGAAAATTAACTGAAGTGCTAAGTTAGTCACTTTACAGAATGCTTAATAAGCCTCTACACAAGTCTTCTCACACACCAGGAAAAAAATACCTATAGAGTTGTTCCAGTTCAAAATAAGAGGACAGTGTTAATGTTCCTAAGTTGACACAAGTCACATGTATGCCCACTGTAGCGGAATGCACAACTAGGCTTCTGGTTAGAGAAGGAAGGGTGGAGTGAGACGGAGCTCTCTTGTATCTGTGCGCAGCTGTCACAGAACTCGGAGCTGCCGCTGTATCATGTCCCCACAGGGACTTAAGATAACATTCCTTTTCTCCTTTTTTTTTTTTAAAGTTACCGTCACATAGAAAATGCCAGCTGCTGCAGAGTAACTGTAGATATGCCTGTTACTACTGCACAACACACTCAAGGTAAGTTTACTTGCTTATTCACATGGACGTTGTCCAAAAGCAAACCTGAATCCTGTTGATTGCATTTGTATCGTTTACCCAAACGTTTTCATCCTGTCTTCGTACTAGCTCTGAAATGCACACAGTTGTGTGGTTTGCTCCTATGTTCAGAGACTAGAAATTCTGAAGTGCCTTTCTTTAACTAACACGAATAGGGACAACTTTTCTAGTCTTGGAAGCCCAACCTTTCAAAGCGAATCAAGTATAAGAAAGTGTGCATACCTTATTGACAGGAATTTGCTAAGTCATCATATGAAGTTGATTGTATGAAACTGCACTGTTACATCCTCATCCAGCACACACACTAATTCTTTTCTCTGCCTGAGTCAGCACAGTCTTTGTAGCCTTAATAAACCCCACCGTGACCAAAAAGTGCTTACAGCTATAGTAAGAGTGATCCTGACAGATACATTGTTCTTAAAAACCTGTTAAAACCAGGGAGCATCAAGGCTCTGGTACCGAATCTGCCAGGACTGCCCAGGGAGGTGGTGGAGTCCCCATCCCTCGAGGTGTTTTAGGAAAGACTGGACGTGGCACTTAATGCTGTGGTCTAGTCGACAAAGTCGTGGTGTTTGGCCATAGGTCGGACTCGATGATCTCAGAGGTCTTTTCCAACCTAACTGTTTCTGTGATACCACTCGTTCCGAAACTTCTGAACCAGAAATATTCAACAGCAGCTTTGGTAAAAAAACAACATTTGAGGCTTCATGCCTCGGCGAGGTATGAGGCGAGACTGCCCTACACATCGAGGGGGCTAGGTGACTATCCACGACTCCCACAGCCACTAACGAAAGGGAACGAAACCCGCAGTTAACCGGTGTCCCGGAAAAGTACGGCCTGTTCCCGACGGCGGTACGCGAGGGGTGGAAGCCCGTGTCAGGGCCGCTCTCCAGCACAGCCCGCCAGCCCCGCACAGCACCGCGAGCCCGCGCGCGGCACGGCCGGTCCCGCACAGCCCCGCTGCCGCCCCTCGGCCGCGCCCCGGCCGCCACTCACCGCCGCACGACGCCGGTCTTGATCTTGATCTGCCTCAGGCGCGGGTCGGCCATGGCGGCGGTGCCGTGACTGCGCAGCGCCGCGCCGCGCATGCGCCGGACCGCCGGCCCGGGCGGCACCACCGGAGCGGGTGGGAGCAGCTCCCCCCCCTCCCCCGGCGCAGTGGAGATGGCCGGGCAGCGGGGTGGCGCCGTCCAGGCGGAGCCGCCGGGGGCCCTCGGGGTTTGTTCGCACGGGGGGAGGGGGGAAGCCGCCCTCGGTGCCGCGGTGGGAGCTCCTCCGAGCGGTACCGTCGTGGTGTTGGGGTCGAGGGTGACCGGCACCGCCCGTGTCCGTCCCCTGGTAATGTGGTCCGCATAATTAGCGCCATTTCACAAGGCAAGCAGCGATTCTCTGGTGCCTTGTTCATGTGCTTTCCCCTCATTATCAGGCCTTGAAAGTCCTGTGCAGCAAGGAGACAAACAAAACAGACTTCTTTTTCCCATTTCACTGGCCTCAAGGTTCCTCGGCACCAGGCCGATCGCTTCCCTCCTTGCCCGCCTGCATGTCCCAACTCCCAGCCAGGCCAGTGCTGTGGATGACCCCGTCGCAGCACTGCCTGCCTGCAGCCCCCAGAGCAGTG
>VZTE01006408.1:1308661-1452113 GCA_013397775.1 Eulacestoma nigropectus | reverse complement strand
GGCCCGTGGGGGGGGGGGGCCGCCCGGCCGCCGGCCGCCGCTGCCGCCGGAAGAGGCCGCAGGCGCCAGCTTGAGGCTGCGCTCGAGGGAGAAGGGAGGGAGGAGGCACATCCCCCGCAGCTGCTGCCGTGGCGTGAAAGTCAGTGCGAGGTGTCATTCCATGATTTTCACTTAAGAATCAGTTTTATTTAAAGACTTTCACACTTAATGCATATTCCTCCATGCATTTCCCTTAGAGATTTGTTTTTCTCAACTTTTCTGAAGTGGAAAGAAAAATCTGAAGTGCCTTAATATTTCTTCAGCACGCCGTTTTCTGCTAGAGGTAGAATAAAATTAAACCTTGGTGAGATAGACCAAGCTATATCTAGATCAGTGGATTGCTCTTGTGCAAGGTTTTACACTGATCTGCTTACATTACAATAAATTAGTATATCAGTACTGAAACTGAGAGCTGGTTTTGGTTTTGTTTTTTATAAGGAGTTTGTTTTTTGGTTGATTTTTTTTGGCATGATGTGTACAGAAAAACGTAAGTTGATAAGTACAGATCCTTAAGTGAATCATTGATTTAAAATCAATTTTCTTCTTGATTTCCAAAGTATGGAGGTGCTCCAGGAGGACCAGCATTCCCTGGACAAGCTCAGGATCCTTTGTATGGTTATTTTGCTGCAGTAGGAGGACAGGTAAACCTACGAAATTATGAAATGTTATTTACTTCTTGGATTTTTTTTTTTCCTGGGGAGTACTTTCTACCTTTGGAAGGAGGAATGCCTAGTATTTCCCGTGAGAAAAACTGATATTTCAAGTTAAAAAAAAATTGAGAATTGTTTTACTTAAGCTATTTGCTATATATAGCTGTATTGGTCTGTGTTACAGCTGTACACATACAGGAACTATACAGTTTGAATAATGCTGTTAGTTTTCATATTGTGTGTGTAAATATATACATACATACAAAAACATATGCATGTATGCCTATATTTCTTATATAGGTTTATACAGGGAATATATAGATGCATGAAATTTTGTAACTGAATTGTGACTCAGCTCTGGGCTGGTGAATGCTGCCAGGTTTAGGAGAAAGAAACCAGAAACAGTGGAAAGCGTGGGCTGTGGAGATGGCCTGGCTAAGAGCAGGAAATGCTAATAGGAAAGCGGTCATTACATGATCTTAATAGACTCACAAATGGAAAAGCAGTCATGGGTTGTGCCAACATCTGGGTTTACTGGTAGTACAGAGTGATTATTCTTTTAGAGGAAAGGCATTCACAACTTTTTTTTCTTTCCTGTTGTTTTGCACTGCATTTTTAATTTCTTTCCTGTAATTTTGTGGCATGTATTGTTTTTGTATGATCATGTATGTTACAAGAAATGAGTGCTGTTTGAACTGTATTACAGAGTTTAGGAGCAATTAAGTTAGGTTTATTGAGCTGAAGTTCCATGTCTGTTGGTCATATTATAGCTATTTATTGCACACTTGTAGGGTGTGTGCAGATCTAAAACTCTGCTCTTGGATCTGTTACCCTCGGGTAGATACAACCACAACATGAATGTTTGAATTCAGCAACATAAGCTGATGTTCAAATTCCCACCATAACTTGGATTAGTTTTGTTCTCTGTGTTACTCTTTTGAATTAATAATGCATCTTGTAGTCTATATCTTACTTTCTTCTAACTGCATATGAAAATATTTAGACCATTTGTTTTTGTAGTTAAGGAGAACACTGGAATGACCTCTGTGTAGTGAGGCCTCTCTGAGAACGTGGAGCCCAGAGCTGAGTTCTGCTGAATGTGCTGACAGTTTGTCTGCCAGTTAAGATGCCTCTGTGTGCAGGTGCCACCTGGATGTGTGCCAGGAATCAGCACTGGAGCCAGTAACTGACACTGGAAAAATGAATAAGCTCCTATTGTAAAGAGAAAGGGAGGTAGCAGCAAACAGGATACAGCGCTGTGGAGAAGAGGTGGCAGGAGCTGGACCTCAGCAAAACATAGATACGGATACTGGAAGCTGGGGAACCAGTGGGTTGATGCATATGATCAAGTTTGCACTAAAGAATACTTAAGTTAATACTCTGAAATACTTTGTATTTGTAGAAATCATTCCTTACTGAAATGAACTCGGTAGCTTTTGAAGTGATCCTTGGAATTTGAGGTGTCTGTTTCTGGGACCAGTGGCTGTGCAGAAGTAAAAACCCTGTAAGAAGACAGTGAATTGGAACAGATAAATTATCAGTTGCTTTTATGGCCATCCATGCAACTCTTTAAAAAGCCACATCTCAGTTATCCATATGTACTTATTGTAGAATTAGTATGTTTTGGTTATGGTTTGCTGCTCTCTTCATTGTTTTTATGCCTATATAATAGATAGTGTTTTCTCTGAGCTTTCTTGAAGATAGTTTACAACAGGGATCTTGTCTTTGACTTGATGAATTAGTTTCTTTTCTTTACAGAAGACAGTCGAAAGTATTGTTTCAAATCTTTATTCAATTGAGTCTGTCTTTTTAGGAAGTAATAATGTATTTTTTAGCCTGTTTGCATAGCCCATATGCATTGTCATTAACTGCTTACGTTCTACTAAAGAAAAAAAAAAGACAAGCATCTTTTTGGTAATGTTAATCTTGATTACAGTCATGCTTTTCTGTCTTCCTCTGTTTTAAAGTTATGCAGTTCCTATCTTTATTTCAGAAAGTACAAAGCCTTTGAAGAGATTAGTTACTTCATAATAATGGCTATTTCAAATCTTTTTTTCCCCCCTGTGAATATAAAGTGTTAAATACATCTGTATAATTGGACTGATGGAGTAGATTAGAAGCAATTTTGTGTTTAGCTGCTGCTAACCTTATGTAGAATCAAAACATTGTTGCTTTTTTCCCAGACCTTGTCACATATAATTTAACATAGAACTACTATTTGTCTTATAAACAAGGATATTTCATTTCTGAAAGTTATCAGGCTGTGCTGTTCCCACCATACCATTCAGTAGCATATCCCTGTTCTTGAAAAAAAGCGCTTTTAAAAGTGGGTTTAAAAACATTACGAAAATGCTGTAGCAAGCAGAATGATAGAATATGCTGAGTTGGAAGAGACCCACAAGGGTCATCAAGTCCAACTCCTGGCCCTGCACGAGACACCCCAAGAGTCACACTAAGTGTCCAGGCCTGTTGTTCAAATACTTCTTTAACTGTGACAGGTCTGACAGGCTTGGTGCTGTGATCACTTCTCTGGGAAGCCCATTCCAGTGCTCAGCCACCCTCTCGGTGGAAAACCTTCTCCTGATATCCAACCTAAATCTCCACTTCTAATGCTTTTACAGAAGTGGCATCATTTTTTATGTCTACAGACACAATGTTCTGTTCCTGAATGAGGTTAAATTAAACTCTGTGTGAACCAAACTTCATGTTGGGGATGTGAGGAATAAAACTTAGAATTCCAGCTCCACTTCTGGCAGCTCATTGCTTTCCATGAATCGGCAGTTGTTTTCTCTGTTTGGCCCTGAGCACAATTTGTTGGAAGTGAGGCATTTTCCAAACCATGTAGATAGGTGTCTTTTCTGGGTTTGTTTTGTTTTTGTTTTGAAGTTCTTTGCTTTCTGCATTTGCTTGTTGTGCTAGCAACTTAAAATTTAAAAAAAACCAGGAATTTTTGTATTTGTCAGTTATGAGGATGTCTTGAGAAGGGTAACTAATTGAATGCCACTGGAAAGGGAGTGGGTACTGGGAATAAACAGCCTGGGAGAGGGTATTAAAACAATAGCTGATACATCTTCTGTTATCGAAAGGATGGACAAATAGATGCTGATGAGCTACAGAGATGTCTCACCCAGTCAGGGATTGCAGGAGCATATAAACGTAAGTTAATGATTTAAATAAACAAGCAAATCTAAAGCACACTAATTCTTCTTCCCGTTACTAGAAAACATTTCTGCAGACCTGGGGTTTTTTCTTTGCATGGCACATGGGTTTCCTTTCCATATCTTGGAAATGTAAATTCTTTGTATTCAGTTCTGTGCACCAAGGACTTGCCTTCTCAGCCCCCTTAGTTCCCTACTCTGCTGGGCTGTGGAGTTGAAGTCGTTTGTTTTGTAATGGACAGACAGTTCTTAAAAGATGCTTTGCTTTGGTTTGAACTGAGCTTTGATAATGACCAAAATCTGTGGCAGGACTCCTCTGCTGGGATACCTCCTGTTCCGTTCACAGATTCTGTGAGTGAAACTGGCTTCCTCAAGTGGTGTCTATGGGGAGGGAATATAAATGACCACTTTGAAACCCAAAACTGTTGTGGATTAAGAGCAAGTTAATTTTAAATACAACTTGAATTGCCTCCAAATTGTCTACTGTCAGTATTTCTAACAAGTAATGGCTCTTGCTTGGATCAAAGGTATGGCTGTATACAGGGGAACCAATTACATAATACTTTATAATATATTATCAGTATATAATTTCAATTTATAAAATATCTGAAATTTATGTTTAGACAAAACTGAAGATTATGCTCTTAACATAATTTATTTTTCCTTTTTCTAATTTTAACAGCTTTCAACTTAGAGACTTGCAGACTTATGATCTCAATGCTGGATGTATCCTTTACTATGAAATGTAAACATTTTTGCATTATGTAAGCAAAGATGAGAGAGTGCCAAAACATTTGGGAAATGCTTTGTAGTTTCCATTCAGCCTTTACTTGATAGGTCTTGTGATCATTGTGATTGGGAAGCTACAAAACTCCATTCTTACTAATTTTAAATAATGAAGAAGTAATAATAAATGAGGCTCTCAGTGACCAATCTTCTTATAGCAAGTGGTATCCCTCTAAGCGTGGGAAACTGTTTCTCCACTAAATGTATGAAGGGTCAGGTCTGGTGGCCCAGAATAAAGTATTGTGCAAATCACTTCTTGTGCTTTTCAAATAGGACAACTTTCCAATTTTTCATCCTTCCTAATGAATTTTAAGTATTTGTACTACACAGCCTGAATACAATCTTAAGTCCCCCGAAGTCCTGTTCCATGAATGAATTAGGTTTGAGTATCTAATGGAATGGTATGTGGCATTCAGAAGTAAGACCTATGGAAGACTTAGATATACTGCGTAAGGTTGGAGTCTTTGGAGGTTTTTTAGCCAAAACTTAAATTGAAAGTTTTGCTGCTTAAAAAGAAAAAAGCAGAAATGAAACTGGAAGGGCTCTTAGCTCATCTTGAGCAAACCACTTAGGATACAAGAGAACTGATATTACAACAATTTATTCTTTGACATCTATTTTTATTTCAGGTATGTATTTAATTGGCTACAATTATATAGCAGCAGGTAAAAGAGAAGTGTGTCAACTAAAGTAGAATTCACAAAGAGAAAATAGCTTTAGCAGGTTTTACTGGGAAGAAGTGGGGAGAGCAAGGTTCTCTGATCTTAGGTTTTGGGCAGTATTACCTTCATCTGTGCTGGGGGATACTTCAGTTAGTTTTTTACAAGAAAAATTAATAATAGTAAAATTGTACTAATATTGACCTTCAAGTAAGAGTTGTTAACTCCAGAGAAATGCCTTTTTTGTTTGCTTGCCATTTTTTGTTGGTGGTTTTGTTTAAGAAATGTTTTTCTTAGCTTTGAAATCAGAGGGATATGTCTGGCACACTGGGATTTAATGAGTTTAAAGAACTCTGGGCTGTGGTCAATGGCTGGAAGCAACACTTTTTAAGTTTTGACAGTGATGGAAGTGGCACAGTGGATCGTCAGGAACTGGAGAAAGCCTTGGTGACCATGGGTAAGTTGTGAATTGTTCTTGCTTCTGACACTGACTTACGCCATTTCCCAGTAACAGTTATCATCCTGCAGTAACTAACACATGATATTTCCAATGAAAACGTGTTGGATTCTGTTAACTTACCTGTCTTTTCACAATAAGACTTTTTATTTTCAAATAGGATTTAGACTGAGCCCACAGACTGTGACTGCAATCACAAAGCGATACAGCACTCAAGGAAAGATTGCATTTGATGATTACATTGCCTGCTGTGTTAAACTCAGAGCTCTCACTGGTATGATGGACTGTAGCCTTGTTACTGTCATCTCCATAATATATTTTTATTTAATAAAACCTGATTGTTCACTTATCTCCAGTTCAACTTTGGTGTATTACAAAAGAAGTTTCTTTCAATAGTCTACAGGCAGAAGTGCAGCAATTATAGATAAGGATTTTTTTAATTTCCATGAAAAAAAGGACTTTATACTAATGCAGGTTTTACTCCAGAGACTGGAAGAGTTATGTTACCAAAATTGGAAAACTTTGTTTATTAACAGTACATAAAGGGTTGTATATGATAAATACAAAAATTTAGAATGGGAAATAAAGTCTTGGAATGAATTGCAGTATTCTTCATCATGTTCTCCTTCATGTGACTTGGGGAATTTTAGGAAAGTACTATACACTTTTTAAAAAATTGTTCATCTGTAATTCTTCTTATCTGTTTTCGTAATGCATTTTTGCAGAATGCTTTAGAAGAAGGGATGCAACTCAGCAGGGTTTTGTGAACTTCCACTATGATGATGTAAGTAAATTTTAAGGAATCTATTAAAATTCCAGGGTAAAACAAAAACTTAAGACAATCAATAACGATTTGAGTTCGTGCCTACCTTCCCTGCACATACAGTGAGAATCAAAAAGTTGTGGGGCTTGTTGACTATTGTCTCAAAAAGCTTTCCTGTATTTTAGAGAGTTCTATAAAATGTTGTGTACTTTTTTCTGAACTTCTTACCAGCCTGCTTCAAAAAGATTCAAGAAGCTACATCACTTGCTAGCATCACTTTCTGTGACTTTTGTTTTTTTATTTTGTTTTAAAGCTTGGTAGGCATTTTTCCCAGGAAAGGTTGGTGGAGGTCTGGTGGGAACAGACACAAACCACCCTCAGTCAGGCTTGTGGGTCTTGGCTTCCTAGCCACATCTGTGCAGCAAAAAGAGAACACTAGATTCAAGTCATCCTGGATTTGGGTGTTTTGGGGTTTCGGGTTTTTTTTGGAGCTGGGGGAGGAGGACCATGTGTGCTAGTTTTTATTTTTGTTGTTGTTGTTATCATTAAAGAGATGCTTTGCTTTAATTAACTATTTGCTTATTTTCATACGTATTTTAAAGCTTTACTGTTCATGGACTGAATTTCTTTACAGAAAATTGTAGTGACAATGAGTAGTGTAGATGAAAAAGTAAAAACTCATTCTCTGCCATACAGCTAATAAGTGGTTATTCTCTTCTCAGTTCATACAGTGTGTTATGAGCATCTAAAGCAAAAGGAAGCAAGCCATGGATGATCATGATTTAACATTCCAGTACGTGTTTTGCTTTGCCAAATCCTCCAGTGGTTGTGTATCTCAGTATTGAAAATCGCATATTTTATGAAGGTATCGCTTTACACACATTTTTTTAGTCTTGATGATGAATATAAACTACTCATGTACTGTTGTCTTTTAACTTCCAATGTGTGATTATTAAAGATGTTCTTATTTTCATAAACTTGCAATTCACTATGTAATTTCACTATAACTCAGATCATGCAAATGGTAAGATTTCTAGTTATATGTGTACTTTTTTCCCATGATTCACTAAAATGCGTTTCTGGAGTGCAACTTACCTTTTTCTGACTTAAACAGTAACGTGTATGACTCAGAGGACACATATTCTCTGGTCTTTGACAACGTAAGATAGATGTACAAACTGAAAGGGCTTTTGGAATGGTCATTTTGCACTGGTCTGTTAGAACATCAGTAAGTTTTGGTTGCTTATTTTGTCAGCTCCTTTGGAGATGAAGCCTGTGCCACCATGCACTGAGTGTAAGACTACCTGCTAGAACTTCTTGTAAGCAGGGATGCAACAAAACATAGCAGAGAACTCTTCTAGCCTTGTGCTCTGGTACAGGGGGCTTTGTTCCTGTAAGATTCTTGCTTTGTTTGTGTCACTGCATAAAACACTTTTAAACATACAAAAGCTGTGCTGTGTCAGTTTGTGCATCAATTGTCCTTTCACTGGCAGACAGACTTCAGTTACATGTAAATGAATGTTTCTATCTCCTCCACTTTAACCCCTAGCAAGTGACCCTCCTGCCTCAATATGCCAGCTAACATAAAAGGGCCAAAACCCACTTGGAAAAAAATCTTGCCAGATTAGTCTTTCAGATCACAGCAGTAGTTAACAATGCTGTAGAGTGTTCATGAAAGCAGATACAGATAGGCAAGGCTTACTTGCCTGAGGCTTTTCAGGGGAAAAAAATGGGATTTTTGTTTGTTGGGGGTTTTCTGGTTGCTTTTGTAGTAGGGATTTTTGAGGGGAAGATGGTCGTTGTATGGAAAGAGGGAGCAGCATAACTGTACGGAGGTAGTTCAGACTGTTTTCCAATGAAATAGGTTAATGAAACTTCTGTTAATTTTGGTAATTTCTGCCTACCACGGAGGAGTGATGGATGTTGTTTTACTGCTTGTGAATGCAAAGAATGCCAGAAGAATGTTAAAGGTATATTTCTTAAATGAGTAGTTTAGGGCACTTTGGGGGAGGAGCTTTTGCATTAAGGAATGAAAGCAAAACTATACATATGTGCATATATTTAGACACATATGCATATACATCATTGGACAAACAAGAGCTCCTCAGAGCAGGAATCTCACTCAAAGAGTGTTATATTCGAAGGTATTATACCTTGCTTTGTGGAGATTACTATGAAATCCTGGTCTTTCGTTTCTGGGCTATAAATTCAAAGTGGGCTGGTCTCACATAAAGAAGCAACTTGTACTTACTATTTAAATTCAGAATCCTTTGGATATTGCTTGTAGTTTAATTTCAGACGCTAGTTCTCTTTTACCCTCAAAAATGAACTTCAAAGGCACAGACAGCATTATACATCCATATTCTGACAGTACATTGTCCTGTTGCACATAAAGTTGGGAAACAGATGGAATACTACAGAAAGTATTTCTAATGGAATGACCAAAGTCCATAAAGGTTCATCTGAGTGTAGCAGCCAACATCAGTTCTCCTGCAGTTCAAAACTTTGACAGGTGATGAGGTTAGTAAGAGTATGAAACAAAGGCTGTTCTTCCTGTAGGGATTTGATTAGACTATTTTGTATAAATACAGGGCTCATCCTTACACTGTTAATTTTACCCTAAAAATAGTAAAACATCTTTACCAAAATGTTCATTACCCACACATCTTTACTTCTGTTTAGTTGTGTTTCTGGTCTTGTAGTCGCTTTGCTGGGATGGAATTAATTTTTCTTATAGCAGCCCAAAGGTTGCTGTGTTTTGGATTTAGTGACTAATCAGCAGCAATAACACAGCAGTGTTTCAGCTGTTGCTGGCCAGTGCTTGCACAGCATCAAGGTCTTCTCAGTTTCTCACTCTGCAATCACAGTGGGTAGGCCGAGTGTGAGCAAGAGGCTGGGAGTGAACTCAGTGAGGACAGCTGACTCAAGGTGGCCAAAGCACTCAAGACCCAAGGACCCAAAACTCAAGTCTTTCTTAGTTTATTTTCCCAGGCTGAATTGGTATTTTGGCACCAGCCAGCTACCGGGCAGTGAAATGCTGCAAGAAAACGCTGTGAACCAGTAGGGTTTTCTTATCTTGTAAACACAAACCAGAGAAAACTGGAAAAAAAAACTGTTCCAAAAGCAGGAGAAAATTCTAGCTTCTTCAAGAAAAAACAGGTTTTTGTTTTCCATAAGCATTTCAAAAATCCAGTGTATTCGCAGGGACTGATGAGATACATCATCTTTCAAGTTTAGAGAGAAACTAAGCTAATACATACAGATGCTAAGGAGTTACTACAGAGCTTGCTGTCATAGCTAAAAAAAAGCCACCCGAAACCTTTGTAAAAATTGCTTCCCCATTAAGAGTAGATTCAGTGGACAGATTGAATATGCAAGTTACCTGCTTTAGAGAAACAGTTATTCTCAGAATTAATGGTTTCTCTTTCCCACAAGGCATACTGGGAAGGATACTTACGTGACACCAAGTTGGGTGAGTGCTCTCGACCTTTAAGCAAGCCACTGGGCATAGTTTCAAACAGCTATTTTTTCTAGGTTGCCCTCAAACATGCAAACGAAGGAATAGTAATTTTAGATTTGCTTTGAGAACAGTAGGCCCCTAAGACAAAGATTTGAGAAGCTCACTGGATCATTTTCAACCCTGGAATTTGAAAAATAACATCTATATTCTACTATTAGCCTTTTCCCATTCATGCAACATCTTTTTTTTTCAGAGACCTATAAAACAGAAAGTGCTAATACAACGACTTAGAAGAACAAAATACACACAACAGTGTTTGTCATTGAAAGTCACTTTACTGATGTTACAATATGGTAGTAACATTGAAAACCACAGGCATTTGTATTAAATACATTTGTAGAAGTGGATGCTGTGACGCTGTTATTATTAAAAGTGAGCAGGAATTTAGAACCCCAAATTACAACTATTTGATTTTATAAAAAGCAACATTTTGCTTAGCTACATGAAAGCCAGATTCATTCAACAGCCCAATGCCTGTACTGTTTATGAGAAAAATATCACACTCAAAGCTAGAAAGTTGTAAATTGCAATGTTTCGTTTTGATGTTTGTCAAAACCTTAACACTTTTATTACATCAGGTATGATTTTTAAAGGATTTTAACTAGCAAAGACAATGATGTGATGCAAATCATTGTTTTTGCCAATACTAGCTCAGCCACAGTGGTGAAACACAATTTTCCTTGCCTCTCTCAATAATGGCTAGTATGAGTGAAAAAATAGCTTTTTTTTACAGCAATGCTCAAGTTAAACATGAGCACAAAATGAAGCTGGCAGAGCTAGTTGGTATAGACCATCCCAAAAGCTTTGCTGAAAGAACTGGTCATACAGTAAATAGTGTCTTCTCCAGCAGATTAAAAATTCTGTAATGCTTTGCTATTCTGAAAAAAATATTTTGCATTTATGCAACAATAAAAATAAGTACTGTATTCTATATAAAACATTACCTATTGTAATATATTTTTATCCTTAAGAAAAGAAAAATCAGGTTATATATTCACAGTTTGAGTATGTTCTGGACTGTATTTCCAAGCATAAAATATGCAGAGTCTACACAGGCAGTGAGCAGGACTTCTTGTACCAATAATCAAACGAAATCAGCATTTGCTGTTCTACAGAGCCTTACAATATTGCATGACTAGCTGCTCGTACCACTCTACTTACAAGGTCAGTCAGGCCTATATACAGAATCTCTAATATGGTTGTAAAAATAGACTCTCCATGCTAAAGTTAGAATATATAAGGTCTTAAGGCCTCATGTCGATTTTTTTAAAACAAAAACTTTTATTCAGAGGAATACAGAAACAGAAAAACAAAAGCTTGTTGCTTTGACATTTTATGCTCTACCAATTAAAAACTGTGTTGAGACACCTGTACTTCTCCCTTAGAGAACGTGTCTTTTTAACTGCTCTGTGCTTATTTTCTGAAAATTTTCTCATCTCATTCTGAGTTATATTGTAATTATGGCCCGTCTTAAGTAGCAGAAATTTTTAAACAGTTTAAAGCTGGTTTAGCTGAAGTGATGTTGAAACTGGTGTAGACTGGATTTTAAAGAGCTAGACCTGCCAGACCTGACTAGGTGAACCAATTCTGAAGCCAGGTACAGTGTCTCAAGTGTGAGCAATATCTGTGTTCTGAACTTATTTTTACTGCTTGTTTTCCTTACTTGGCTGGGGTAACATAGGAATGTTGACTGTTGTAGTGCTTCTCTAAATACTTGCAGAAAACTGTTGGGGAATGACAAGATACCAAGTGCCGGGTGCACCAGCTGCTGTTTCCAAAGCTCCAGTTTACATCAGCATCCATACTTCAGACACCAGAAATGGCTTTCATAAGCTGACAGAAAATATTTGTGTCAAAGGAGATTTATACCACAGATGATAGAAACTTCCTTTCCTGTTTCTGACAAAATCACACTTAAGAGAATCCTCTCTGTATTGCAGCTATGTTTACACAGTGTTTGATTTTTTCCTTGCCTTATTAGGATAATAGTTATGTACACACAGGAACCTCACCCTGCTGTGCAGTCATGGGATCACAACATGCATATATTTGTGCAGTTTATTCAAATTTGTCTTCAGGAATCACAGAATATTCTGGGGAAGGGACCCACAAGGATCATCAAGTCCAACTCTTAAGTGATTGGCCCGTATGGGGATTGAACCCTTGACCCTGGCATTATTAACACCATGCTGTGACCAACTGAGTGCATCAAATGTGATCAAAGTCAAATCCCATATTGCTGATAAATGTCATATGATTTGGAAGCCATGCAAATAGTGGGTAATCAGCTCAGCAGTCTGATGGATAATCCATTCTTGGTATTCCGTGGAGACTGAAATGCTCAAGCTCTTTAAAAATGAGGCAAATAACATCACATTGTGGTTGAAAACAGTGGTCCAAACAGTCCACTGTTATCCCATGACACTGATACTCAATTTAGAGAAAGAAACAGCTAATCTTCAGACTTGGAGCAAGAGAAACAGGAACTTAGGTTCACAGACTTGGTGATTAAAGAGGCTTAGCCTTCAACAATGCTAGAAGGTGAGAGAGACACGGGATGGCTGAGTCACCAAGTGGTTTTACCAGTAGTCTTCTAGTTTAACCACAACTAACTAAGCCCCAAAACAGCTGCTTGCTCAGTACCCACCTCCAGTGGGATGGGGCAAGAGAATTGGAAAGGTAAAAGTGAGAGAACTCATGGGTTGACATAAGAACAGTTTAATAATTAAAACTAAATAATTATAGTAATAATAAGTGGAAAAAAATAATGAAAAGGGAATCAACAGAGAAAGAAACAAAACCTAAGAAGCACAAGTGATGCAACTGAAAACAATTGCTCACTATCAATAAACCAGTGCTCAGCCAGTCCCTGAGCTGCAGTTTCTGACTGCCAACCTTCCCCCTGGATTGTTGCTGAGCATGGCATCAGACCCTTGGGTCTGCTGTCCCGGCTGTGTCCTCTCCCAGCTCCTTGTGCAGCCCCAGCCTACGTACTGGCGGGGCAGTGTGAGGAGCAGAAAAGGCCTTGGTTCATTGCAAGCACTGCTCAGCAGTAACTAAAAATTTCCCTGCATTATCAACACTGTTTCCAGCACAAATCCAAACCACAGCCTCATGAGAGCTACTGTGAAGGAAATTAACTCATCCCCAGGCAAAACCAGTGCAAAATCCACAAGATGTGAGGCACCATCACCTGATTATAGCACGAGCAGAAGATCACAGAATCACAGAATGGTCTGAGTTGGAAGGGACCTTAAAGATCATCTAGCTTCAACCCCCCTGCCATGGGCAGGACTTTCCACTAGACCAGGTTGTTCAGAGCCCCATCCAACCTGGCCTTGAATATTTCCAGGGATGGGGCATCAGTAGCTTCTCTGGGCAGCCTGTTCCAGTGTCCCATCACCCTTACAGTAAAGAATTTCTTCCTAATACCTCTACTAATACCTCTTTAAACCTACTATTAATAACAGTATTGGAAAGACCCTATCCAGGACATAGTGTGGAAAAGTGACCAACTTAGCAGCTTTCTGATGTCAGCCAACTCACAGAGGCTGTTAGTGGATGAATGTTCCATGAAAAGCATTTTCAGTAGGAGTGAAAAGGGGATGGAAGAGAACAGGAGCTCGCTTAGTTTTACACTGGAGTGTGACAATTCTGCTTACAACAACTAGGTATGGGATTCGATGACAGAGCAAGTTCTAAAAGCTAACTGAAGAGCATAATCATTTAGGATTATGGAGTCTCATCCTTCTTTCACATTACATCCTATCCATTAATCAATTCCTTAATGAAATTACAGCAAATTTGGTCAGAATTTGTAGTATATGCATCTATAATAGTGTACATACGTATTCTTAGCTCTGGTTTTGAAAAGAGTTGTCACATTAGTGTTGACAAGACCAATCAGTCCAAACCAGCAATAGGGATTGAAGTAAGAAGACTTCAGTACACTAACTATTGACACAAATTCTTTCTGATTTTAATTCGGGCTATAGCTCAAAGGTCCATTTGTTCAATAGCACAATCAAAATTATGAGCACATGAGCTCAGCAGGTTCAACATCTCATAAATCAGGAACTCTTAAATCATTTGGAAGAAGCCACCTTCAAAGTCAAGTCACACTTCAGGTGACTGGCAAGTATTGACTTAAGTTCACAACTTAAGCAAAGATAGGCTGTATAAAATTTACAATCTTCTTGAATCTACTTACTTAAATATAACAAAACTATATGTAGATAATCAGTCACAACCATTTCTGGCATATTGCCTGAGATTATGGAAGTTCTTAAGTCAACAAATCAAGAATTAGTAGGTAAATCTTTACTTGTTAAACTGTGGCATCATTGTGCAGCATTATTCTTAGATACAATCTCAATTTTCCAGTCTCCATCAGTTAGTCATATTAATTTTATTATAAATGACACAAGATTCTTCTCCCACATTGAAATACATAAAGGTAACTTAAGTATAGGTCATCCTGCAGGTCCTATGCTCATATGAGCAATTACTTCTAGCTGAGAACTGATAGCTTCCCCACTTCAACAGGCATCTACAGCACAGTTGGCAACAACTAGTTCATTTATTAAAATAAAACCAAAATAAAAGCATGAGTCTCAATGAGTCGAAATGACTGAGCTATATTAGTGACAAGTAATCTATTTTAGTCTGGATGAGGTATTATGCGGCAGTTTATATTGCTATTGCCAGTGTAACTAACTACAGTGGATAAAAATATTTGCACTCTTCAAGGTTATTAATCTGGCAGCTTTCCAACACACTACATTTTAAAAGTAGGAAATGTCAGCTTGTAAGCAAACAACTTCTCTCTTCAACCTCCACTGGCTTGGGAAGCTCACAAAGCCCTGCCAGTTAGGTCTCCCAAGTTACCAACCTGATGCAAAGTTCTCTGCAGAAGAATTTTGCAAAAACCCAAGTCCTATGATATTCTCACTCTAGACTACCAAAGTGAAAGTCAACGTTTATTTAACTTAAACTTAGTGCTCACAATTAGACTTCCAGTCACTACATATCTCCAAATGTGAAGGTGACTGTTAAAGATACACTACACACATAACTGTATCATCGTATGCTACAAATTAATTATACCAAAACAAAAGAAGCTGGAAGTACATACTACATTGAAAATACAGTCAGGAGGGCCATTTGTTTGCAAAACAAGAAGCTATGAACATTGCAGAAAGAGCCAGTATGTCTGTCTGTTCTGTCTGCCAAATCTTGCTGCTTCTTGGTAAGGCAAAATGGAAAGGGAAGAGTAAACAGTGGTAAACATAAAATATGCACAGAAATCTAACAGAATTATTCAAAATTACATGCCAGTTTGTATCAAAAAAAAAATATCATAAAAGGCACATGAGGAACCAGTCAGTTACTAAAGACAAGAAATGAATATGGGAGGGAAAACCAGCTTCCAAGAGACAGAGTAATACAGTGACAATCAGGTTAGCATAATGTCCTAATGTGGGGGAACCTCTTGAGGGTCCTGCTCAAAGTCCAGTGAAATCAACAAAAGACGTATTTCAAGGTATGGTTCAGACCCTAATTTCATGAGCTACGCACTATCAACTATCTTTAATCCAGATATCTACATTCAAAGTAAATCTTTGCAAAAAATATTTTTCAGTGCTGATTGATATATTTACCTTTCACAAAAATGCAGAATCTTTCCCTAAAGCAATTACAACTGACTGTCTCCTTCCAGATGGTCAGTCTGCACCCTCTTCTGCTCACTTATATTTGTCTTTTTCCAAATACTTACCAGAACCTGTTGACTGTGAAGGAAAATCATTTGAACGCCAAGGCAAATATTTTGTCATAATCCAACATACAGCCTAATCATAAAATATAGTGCTTCTAAAAATCTTAAATACTTTACAGCTGCCAACATCTTTAAACATTTCTTAATTTAATCTTACATTTATCTCACTTTATTGAGAGATGTAAAAGTTAAAAAAATACATTAAAAAGCTGCAAGTGTTGGGTTCACTTACTAAAGGAAACACATGAAAGAGGTAGAAGATTCAGAAACACCATAGATGTTCCCATTACAATAATAGCTAATTAATCATACAGCTGTTGGGTAGGGTATTCAACTGCACCACACAGAGTCGGGTGTTTTATTCTGCTATAGTACTACCTGAAGCTAAGAAGTAGTCAATTTTGGAAAACCAGAGAATTATAAACTGATTTAATATGGTCCAGTTTCTTACTGAGTGAAAATTCCCAATCAGAAGGCATTTGCTTTACAATAACCTTTAGATGTCTCAGGTGTTAGAAATATAACCACCAACCTACACATAAGATTAATATAGTAAAGGGTTGTCCCCCCCCCACCCCATTCTTTTTAAGTTAAGTTCAGTTGTGCTCAGCTTAATGTCCCAAAGAATTGTCAAGGGGGCTTCAGGGGCAGCAAGCATAGCGTTCAAGCGCATGGTAAAGGCGATTCCAGTAACGAATAAAAATTAAAAGACAGCAATGAAACTGGCCACTTGCCCAGTACCGTTATTATCTAGTGCAGTGAAATCGTTATGCTTCTCGTAAGCCTATGCCTTGCCATCTAAAACAGTGTCTGAAATGCTCTATCAAAAATACACAGCAACTCTCACAGACGGACTTCACATCACCACATCCTGAATGGACTACTTACAAGTATTCCCAAATGTCCAGTAAGTTTGAGCTGCACATGACTTAAAGACTGTTGTCTGCCGAATCATTCTTGATTACACCTGTGAGAGGATACAGTGGTCATCTCACTAAACAAGGGTTTCTGGCTGGTTCCTCTTACGATGATTTAAGACAAAGTGCTGCTGCACTGGTTTCTGCAGTCTGCTGTACAATTGAGATTGTCAAGACAGTATAAGATGCCGAAAAAGTTGTATAGATTTTGGTCAAACACCAGTTTCTGAGAGACACAGTTTTACAGTACTGTACTTCCTGTATTTCCAAGGATGTCTGCTCATAATATTAGAAAATCTGAAGTGTGATGATGTTAGTCATGACTGTTTCTTTAGGCATTTGGCAAAATACACTTACATATAACAGCTATTTTTGACATCATTGAATGTTTACATATATACAATCTGTATACTGAGATTATAAACATGTAAGGTAAAAAAAAAGGTATAATCTTTGTTTGTTTCCATTTGTGTCAAATAGTTGCCTTTCAAAGCTTGAAATCCTGTCACAAAAAAAAAATCCTACATTTCTTACTCCTGCATGCTAATCTCTACTACAGTATGTTGTTTTTCCCTTACATGTGGAAAGTAAAGAACACATGCATACAGCATAGAAGTGTACATCGGCTGGGCTCTCTGTGAGGCACGTTCCCAGTTCCACTCTGGTCTGACTCAGGACTGCAATAAACCAGAGAAAAACCTCTCTTACACAGGACTGGCAAATGGACTGCTGTTGGGATTCTAGGTAAGTGTATCTGTCACCATGTGGAACAGCCTTGTCACATCTGGGCTAATTATTCTCTGTCAAATGTTATGACTTTGGTTGTTCATCAAATCCATAAAATACAAGTCAACAAAAAAGAAAAAAAAATACTGTTTTTTTCCTTTCCACATGAGAGGAGGTTCTCACTGCGATATGATGGGCATCTCTGTTGATCTTTCAAGTTGTCTGAAGAGCAGATGAATGTGCAGTGACTCAGTGATGCTGAGTTTCTATAAAATCCAAAGTAAACAGTTCTGATGTGACCCCAGGAAAACAGTGCAGCTAGATGGATGTCTCCCATAGCTGGAGAGGGGGAAAATGAACACAAACGCACATTGAACACCAAGATAAAACAGGCTGTTACCCAAACTGTGCAAGAAGCTTGTTTGGCGAACTGCATCTACATCACTTGGGTCTCCAAATCTCTTCCCATCCTCTGATGGGTATCTATTCACCAAGTGAGCAGACAGTCTCAAGCATTTCAGCATGACTTGCAGTCAGCATAGTAAATGCCCATGGCTGGGAGTTCAGTTTTCTTTTTGAAGGAGAAATGTCAGTGTAGCATCAAACTTGTACTAGATGGCTTTTGCCTTAGAGTTACACTAATATAATGTAGAGATAACTTCCCATTCTCATCTGCCTAACTCTGCTCAGAGCAGCATGACTTCCTGTTGTGGGTTTGAGCTGCTGCCAAAGCAGCTCCAGGGCTGAGACATCAGTACAGCCTGGGCTCCAAGCTGCCTTGGGAGACCCTGTGCTGCACCTCACATAAACTGCCCCAAGCAGCACTAGAGGAGCAGCTTGCAGGTTCCCTCAGCAGCATTCCACTCCTTTTTTCTTGGGAAAATAAAAAGACAACAGTGATGAGAATCTCATCAGCATCGGCAACATGAACCAAGGGTACTGCAAGTAAAGCTTCTAAAGCAAATTTCAGGACTTTTTTGCCTATTCAAATATCTGCTATGTCTGAATTGACACAAAGGAAGCAAGAGCTTTTTGGAGCAGCTGGAAATCTCTCTATATGGGGCATCACTATCCACCACACATTCCAGCAGTTCCCGCTCACTCTAGGGGGGCCAGGGTGGGCTCAGTTCATACAGCAGTGAAGTCCCTCCAGGTCTGCAAGCCCTCCACATGCTCCATAACTGGAATTTTGTTACCTTTCCGTAAGCTGGAAAGCAGCTATCCCCACAGCCTGAAGGAGAGTTGCTGGGAGAAGGGGTAAGAAAGGAGAGCCAAACACACTGCTTGCTCCAGGGCTGCCTGTCCTCTGCAGCCCAAAGGCTGTCCCAGGCACACTCTCAGCTTGCAATAAGAAAAGTAGTGAAATCTGGGCTTCAGGGCAGGTTTAAGAGCAACCTGAAAAGCTGTCTGTAAACACAGCCACCAAGGCCTTTATCGATGCCAGAGGCTCAGCCTTCCAGCAGCTTCAGAACTTCAGGGTACAAAGGAAATGCCACTCCAGCTCTCCCTGTTGGTCAGAGGTGTTAATCTGCCACAGTTTCCTTTTGAAAAACTACCAGTAAATCAAGTCATTCATGAAATGCAGAGAGAAGAGGGACACATACCCTGGCACTTTGCCTGTTGGCTTTTTTCTCTTCGTCAGGAAGTGGTGGCATCGGGTAAGGGTATTTTCTGCTGGAAGCAATAGATCCAGTGGACGAAGATGGAGACTTTGCAGGAGACAGCGTCCTGAGATGTTAAAACACACAAAATAATGTGATGTCTTTGCATTCTAGCACTGTAACAGCAACTGCCATTACTCTGAAGCTTGGTTCAGAGCCAAGTATATAGCTTATTACTAGCTCAATATCAGGGGATAAAATTGCTTGATCAGTAATCTTATAATTTCATTATATGAATAAAGGTATTTATAGATTTCAGGAACACTGGAAGAAAAAAAAAATTTGCTACTTCTTTTTAGAATTGTATTGCATAACAAAAATTATTTCTTAAACTGTTTTATATGGTACTGTAATTAATCATTATAAAATTAATAAAACAAATCTGCAATTGAATAAACACAGAACTAAAAGATAAACATGGCATTATAAAGCCTAAATAGAAACAGTAATTGTATAAATACAAGCTGAACAAATGTCTTCTCCCAGTGACTAAATGGCAATTATCAGTGTCTTTATGCATATCGTACACATCTCCTAAATTGATACAAACATAGCAAATAAATCTATTATTTTTGTAACATTAATTTACACAAATGCATGCATTTGGAGGCCAAACTGTTAGTTGTGAAGTAACAAAGGCATATACAAAGTGCTAATAACAAATTGTTATACATGCAAGCATCATACAGTGCATATTGTTCCAGCCAAAGAAAGAGTCTGATGAGAATATACAAAAATGGACTGATTAGTCAATGGCAATCAGCATTTCTGTACAAGGTGATTAGAGTAAGCAGGAGCAAGTAAATGTTTGTATCACATGAAAGGCATTCTTTTCATGTCAATAAGGCAACAGCACATTATTGACTGAAATTTTATACCCAAGAAAAACTCTTATGCCTCTGTTTTGAGATTCTGCACTTTTCCCACTTGAGAGGTTCCTATCAGGCTCTAAATCTGGGCAGAGTAAAATGAAAAAAAGGCCTCAAAGTAGAAAAATTGAGCTACCCTGGCCACCTTGTTCTCTTGTACAGACCAAGGGCAATTACCACAGGAGGCCTCTTACTACTGCAGGCACATCACTCAGCCCTCCCTGAGCACTGCTATCTAGTATCTTCTGAGTTAATGTGTCCCTGAAGATGGAAAGTTTCCATAAGGATACGTGAAATTTATTTACCTTTAAATAACTGTACTTATATTTTGGACTATTGTATTGTTGTGTTGTGTCTGTAGCTCCCTACAAGAGCACATTCTCTTGCCTCCCATACAAACAATGACTGATGGTAGCCACAAGCAACAAGGTGTTAATGGAATTATATGATGGGAGCTCTCCAGTCTGGCTCATGATCTTCTAATGCCTCACGTGGCAGACTCTAAGTTCAACAGCACTTAAAAGATTTACATTGGTACAATTATCCAAACACGGAAGCGTACATCTTCAGTACCTGCACACTGATCACCCATTAAGATGAACTGGACATATATCAATGTTTTCAGGAAAAAAGCCCTGAAACAGTTACTGCAGTATAAAACAAGGTTTTCGTATGTCCAACATCATGGATGTGGGCAGCAAACTGCATGTAAGAAAACAGGTTAATTTAAAAAAAAAAAATTCCAGGGAAAGGTTGTCAACAGTGCCCTGTTGTTCACTACCCATACAAGTCCTCTCATCTCTTCCCCCACGTGGACTAGAATGGATCACTAATAAACTATTTGTGGATCTAGAATGAAAAATATAAGGAGAAGAGGCAAGAGGGAAAATAAGGAGAGCAGATTTTACATTTTATTAGTAATCCAATTATTCCCAAATTTTACCCCACTGCTGCAGTAGAATTTTAAATTTTTGTTTTAAAATTTGTAACAATGCACTTGGAGATTAGAAGCAAGGAACTGGGCTTGTGGAATCTGACTTGGCAAGCCCTATCAGAAAGCTGTTTATAAGGTAGCACAGCCAGGTAGTGGCACACAGAATGAAGGCATCTCCCATCTCTTTCACACCAGGCACAACACCTCCAACACACCACAGGCTCTTTCCATTTTAGGCACTCTAAGAGAAGGCTACAGTGAGAGGAAAAGCCACAGCCAATCTACCTGTCCATCCATCTGAGCAGGTGATCCTGGAAGGACCAATAACCCCCCAAAGGATGGGGCATCTTGAACATCTTCCCTGCACAAGCAGGTCCTCCAACCAGGATCCCTAACTGAGCCTTTTAGCTAGGAAGCTTTGCACCGTATCTTAAACACAATGCTGTCTTTTCCAAAGATTTTGAAGGCCAGGCCTCCAGTGTAGCTGCCTACATTTCCTTCTCAAACCCCCTTTGCACTGCCTGCTCACCTGCAGTTTGCACATCTAACTGATAGGAGCTTTGCTGCTCACCTGCACCTGCAACACTACAGCCAACACATCGGGAATGCAGTTGCACACTTACAGAAATGACCTTGCCCTGCCCTCACAGGACCTCACCACTTATTTTTGCTATAGAGTTACATGCTGGTTTTTGTAATCTTTAGTGCCATCTACAGAGACTGTGAACATACACGACTCAGCATATGCTCACAGATCTTACAGTGCGTCTTCTGCGATAAATGATGATGTTTGAGGTGGTTTTGATCACCTTTCAGGTTGTGCCCTGCAATTGTGTATGTGCTGTGTATCCCAGATTTACATATACTTTAAATGAGAAAGATCATGTCTGGCTCTTTCTCATTTACAGGATGGAGAGACAGCATTCAGGGACACTTGCAGGTAATGCTGGGGTTAAAGGTAGGAAAACTTGGCAGTTTGGTCAAGGGTGGGATCCACTTAGCTTTCACTAGGGTTTCAGTTCTCCTGCAATCAGTCCATTAGCTTTCATGCCAAATATTGCTTCCAGCTGAAACTTACACAAGAAAACAGTGCACAACACGACAGAGATTTAGGGGTTTTACTGCCAACTCCAAATGAAGCCATGCACCTCAACTGCAAAAATTCTAATTTTTGACCAGAAAGCAAGATAGAGTGGCCACTTTTTGTCTTTCTGTCCTGAAAGCTAAAACTAAGAGTGTGTGGAGACCATTCTGTGATTCAGAGCAAAGCACTGTGGCAGCAGGAAGACAACTGGAAGCACTCTCTGTAGCCATGGGCCTACCTGCTTTGCCTCTTGTCCCTAAACAGGGAATATTGGCACACAAGAAACAGTGCAAAATGTGTCACCTGGTCACACAACTAAACATCTTGCAATTTTGAGTATCATTTTAGCTGAACTCAAAGCAGGTGGCCTTGACAGGTCTGTACTGTTCCTGAACTGTGAGTGATTCTCTTTTGCAGACTGAAATAATGTAATGAAATTTAATTAACATTCAACCTGGTAAAAGCATTTCAAGCCCAAACAGAGATCCTATCAGCCTAATCTGACCTTTGCTGCTGTGGATTCAGCTCTTTGTAGGACATCATCAGCCTAAATCATACTACATTAGGAAGTTAGGATCTTCTAAAAACACTGGTGTAGCTAAACATTTTAAAATAAGTTCCTTTTAAAAGCCACAGATGTGCACACATTTCCTCAGAAAGAGCAGCAACAGAGGGGAGAGGAGGCTCGTGGAGGGGCTGCAGAAGAGACAATGGCTATGGCTTAAGCTGTCACTGGGAGCAGTGAACTGTGCCTCAGAAGCAGGCACTCACATGCTTCAATTAACTCTTCTCCCTAACTCTTGAAAGAAAATCCTCATCCTACTGAGATCAGTAGGCATTTTTGCATTGTCTGCCAACAATACCAGTAATTTGCTTTGGTTATAATAGGGAAAAGTTTTGCTAGTTTGTTTGTTACTTTAAGCACAGTCTAGAGCTGCCTCAGCAAGAGCAGCTTGTCAAGGGCTGGTCATGGCTCTGGCCTCAGCTGGATGCTCACAGAGGAAGGTAATGGAGATGGCCAGCTGAAGAGGAACTGAGAAAAAATCAAGGACACAAAAACACATTAGAAATAGGAGGGAAATGACAGCCTACTATCTCCTCCTTCCATGCCCCTTCTTGATGCCCTTCCAATATGGGACGGCTGTTTTCCTTCTAGTTATGTGTTCTGGGTCTCCATCTTAAAAAATCTTTTTGTTTGTAAACTACTTTTGTATTTAAATAACTCTCATAAAATGTAACTTACTGTAAATACTTGCATTAAATCAAATGTAGGCAGCTCAATGCTTTAGTAGGTGCCTTCTAGTCTTTTTTGTTTATAATTATCTACAGAAATGCCACATTTGGGGCTTCTGGTAGTTTGTTTTCTGATTCCATCATGGCTCCATCAAGTCTTTCAGATTCAGTAAGAATTCTGAATAATCCTTAACCATATTTCAGAAGTTCAGCCTGCTCAGTGGACATTGCAATTGGCAGTAACAAGAATAAGCAGTAGTAGCACATTCATAAAGTAACATCCCTTACAGCAAAGCTAAAATCAGGGAAAGGCTTCCTGCCTGAGTTTATTGCTGGGGTTAAGTGGTTATAGCCTGGCACGCAAAATTAAAATCTAGACTAGACTTTGAGCAGGAAAACGAGATTTTTCTTCACATATCTTATCTTCTTACATATGGGAATCCCACACTTCGGAATTTTCTGGTGCCAGAGACACTAGCGACTATTATTACGACTATTATTATCATTAATAAAAAGTAAATATATAGAAATACCCATCAGACTTGTAGGCTAGAAAAAAATTAACTAGGAAATCAGGTGTTAGAGAGACAAATTATGATTTACACAGGGTTTTTTAAGCAGATGGAGAAAATCTTGGTGATGACTAATATCTCTATTTTCTGAAAATCTGCAACATTCCTAGGAATTGTAGCAAGTGTTTTTGTCATTTTTCCTCATTCTATTTTAACTCTTCCTACAACAGCACCAGTCATCAGCATATTATTCCTAAAACTATGGTATTACTTTCAGGATACATTTAAAAGAACAGAGAAATCTAAGATGATTAGCAAAATGAATATTACTCAGCTAAATATCTCGTGTAAATGTCTTATCCTGAGACTCTGACTCCTAAAATATAGTACCAGCTGGCCAGTCTGACTTCAGCCTGACTTTCTGGTTTATCAAGCAAGATCTGTTCCATTCTGTTTGTGAATCACTTCACAGGCCCAGCCTCAAAACCCAGCCACAAGATGTTCTGACACACCATTCCTAGGAACAGTCTTTTCCTGTCCATGCTATCATTAAGCAAAATTGCATCTGACTTTTGTGGAGAAACTGTTAGTTCAACCTCTCATAAACCCATGGCAACTCATCTCAGGAGATCTGATCCTTTGCCTTCCATAATGTGTCTGCAGAATACTTCCCCATGATTACCTCATTTAATTAGGACAATACAGATTTCTAAATTTTTTCTAGTTGCTCTCTCATTTCTAAAGGTAATTGCTGCAGGCAGTGATTAGTAAGCTCCTATGGTGCAAAATTACTGATTTATGCTTCATGTCTGCTGATATATAGCCTTTAAAACTCACATGGGTCAGCTTAATCCTCATCTACATGCCAAAAATGCTTGGTTTATCTCAAATACAATTAGAAATGTGACTCATTCAGTGTAACAGCTGAATACCCTCAGGGTTAGGGTACACTCCCATCAATTTAATCTAGTTACTAAATAAAGATATGCTGATATTAAAAAATGAAAACCAAATTATGAGTATGCATACAGATTTTTAAACTTGTTTAACTAAACCATTTAAATTAACCTGTTTTAAAATAGTGCTATCGTCATATTCCATCGATGTCTTTGTTTATTGCTCCCACAGGGCTTCTGATACAAAAACCCTGAAAGACAGCCATGGGGTTATGTTATGGTGGGCAATTCTTGACCTTGCCTGAACAATAAAGGTTGAGAGGCTATTTTTAGAAAAAGGTTTGGTAATAAAAACACACCTCACTTCTTATGTGAGTTCACCTAATTTCAGCTTCCGGTGACCTTTTGTCATTATCAGTCTTACTTTGCTAATCTAAAGGACCTCCCACCCACAAAGATTTTGCTCCATATGCAGTGATGTGGACTTCACGATCAGGTTAGTGTTCAGCTGCTCCATTAAACTGAACAGCCTGAGGCTCTGCAGTCCTTTCTGTGGTTTCTCTGGGCTTAGATCTCCCCAGTTCTAGAACATGCTGAACTGCAGACACCAGAACTGGATCCTCTATCCCAGTGCTGAAACAACCAGACTCACAATACTCCCTACTGGAATGTCCAAGTATCAAGAGACCTGTCTGATACTGACTGGTGCAATCACAATGACCTCCTGTAAGCCTCGGATTCTTGCACCAGGGATGTCTTCTCCCTTCTCAGGACCAAGATCAGGGCTGACAGGCTAAAGTTTACTCATCTTCCCTATGTGTTCACTGGAAAGCTTTTCTGCAGCTTGCTCTGTGATTTATGAGGTGTTAAAAGCAAACACAAATGGTTTTTTAAAGTAACAATTTTATGGTCTTTGAAGACTTTAGGATGATTTTAGTTCTAAAAATTATTAAATTCCTGCCCTGCCATTTAATGTCTGCCAGTGTTTCTACTGGAATAAAAGTGTTTAGTTAGAATCTTGTGATACAACTCTCATCTCTTTTTTTTTCCCAAACGCACGCTGCACACATTTAGTGTATGTTTCTACCCTGTTGCACTACAATTAGGTCTACTTGTGTAGCAAAATTATTAGGATTCTATTTACTTGTTCTTACCATCCTCCACAGTTTTGGCTGAAAATTTTGCTTAGTATTCTTTTGATTTGTGTTTCTATAATTATCTTCATTTTTTATATGTCAACTTACAGCTCAATGGATTTTGTTCATGCTTTATGTTATCTGTCATAAATTGTCTTCCATTCTCTCCTATGCTGGCTCATTTTTTTCAGCTGATGCAGGGATCCCTCAGATCTCTGCTGGGGGACTGTGTCTTTTGGGAATCCACTGCAACATTCTCAGTCTCTTGATTCTTGTTCAACAGGGGCCCAGCCTCATGCATTCTTTAACTTGGAATGTATCTGATAATGCACACTTTTCCCTTTTAAAAACAAGTGATATTTGTGGTTGAACCCTACCTCACTTGTAACAGATTAATTAGCAGTTTGATAATTAGAGCACAGAGTATATTCTCATACGTTTAGTTTTCCAATTACAATATATAAATTATTTCATTGCAGGCTGAGGGTAAAATACCTCTACTTTTTAATTCTTTTTTCATTTAAATTTTAGTATGCACTATATAAGACAATAGGTAGAGTCAATGTGTTATGAAACCACTTGCTTCAGTAAATTAACATTCTATTTAAGTTAATACTACTTTATTAGTGATAAATATGTCTCATGCCCATAAAACACTACTTGGCATAAAATGATGAGAAAGCTACTACAAGCTATAGATGATGGTGGGAATGCATGCACTACACACACCCTTTTCAATGGCTTCATTAAAACATTCAGAAAAAGAATTGTAAATTGCACATGAAGCCAAAAACAGACATCAAAATGCAGCAAAAGAAGAGGGGCCCTTTGCACCTAAGTAACTTGTATTGATTTATACAAGATAGGAGCCTCAAGATATTTGTATATGCTGAAACAGCTCTAAAAAATGAGAATTATAGAATTAATTCACAAAATACCTAAAGTATGGTCCTTCTGTGTTTTTATTCACATCTTCTACCCACTTAGCTACATTATATTCTCTTTTGAACCATGGGTTTAAATACCTGCAGAAAGCAATGGAAGGAACAGAGAAAGCAGAAGAACAAGAATAGAAAATCTGAGAACACACAGCACAAGCTTAGCAAGGATGTTTTCATCCCCAAAATGCAAGTGAATATGGCAAATAAATCAGTATGGATTTGGGTGAGGACTAGGCAACGTGTACAACTGCATGAGAAAATCTGACCTACAACAAGACTCATATGTTTGATTAATCTGGAAACTCTTTGGGATACATCATTCATTTTATGTCTTAAGGGTAAAATTCACTCCTATGCAGAGGGCCATCATTAAGCTCATGGTTTGAACTCCCTCATGATCTCAAAATAAGGATGAAGGGGCATTTTGGCTCCAATCATGAAGTTTGCTTGCCAAAGACACACTTTTGCACCCATCTAGATAAATGGCAAGATAATGGCTAAATGAGCACAGAATCTGGGGCTTGACCCTTTTTACAGGAATGAATTTCAGCCTCTGTGTTAAAGGCTTGAATTTTTTGCCACTATAGTGACGATTTTTGCACTTATAGGCAAACAACCCTCTAATTCTTCATTGTTCGTTTAGTTTGGCTTTCATGGAGGTGGGCTGCAGAGTTATGTCACATTTTACAGAAGCAATCTTGATACCAAAACCACCGCTTTTAGGAAAAAAAGTCTGAGCTGTATACTCATATTAGTTACATGAAAATAAGGAAATAAAGATGATGTTTAATTATCTGATAACAAATTACCAGGGAAGAAGAAAACTTTTTTGTAACAAATTTTTCCCATTATCAAGATAAGCAAATTCCTACCCCTCTGTCACATTAAGAGAAAAGGATGATGCAGAAAACAGGAGTCTGCCTGGACCAATTTAAAGTTTGTTCTTGTTTATACAAATGGCAACAATCAAATGATTATTTGTGATCACCATCTTTATATAATAGAGACTAGCACAGTGAAATAGGAAAGAAATTTTAACCAAGGAAAATGGGAAAGAAAATTCCTCTTTAAGTTATTTTTGATACTTCTGGGCCAGTTCTTGCCACTCTTATTTATGGGAGTGACTCCCACAACCTCACACATGGGAACAGGCCTTGCAAGGGATTGCTCAGATGAATAAAAGTTGGGCCAAATCATGTCGTTCAAGCCCCTCCATATGTCAAACCACGATGACAACAAAAGCAGCAACACTTTTTCAGCTTCTTTTGCTCCTTTTTTGCTCTGGAACGTCTCCTCCCCACCCCACGCAAGCACAGCCACAGCTCTCAGAAAGTACTCGCCCTCAGCCACAAGTGCTTCTAAGTAGCTTCCTCAGCTTGCTTAGTTATCAGGAATCGGGAGTGCTTTATGCTTTCCAGCTTGAGATCTTAGAGAAAGAAAATGTCAAAAGTGGTAGCGCAGCAGAACAGATGAACCACAAGTGAAGCAACAGGTATCACCAGGAACTAATAAACTTCAGCTTTAGCTTTAATTGTACATTTTCTTGTACTCGCTGCAATACTTTTGACTTGCGTTTTTTCATTTGAAAGGGTCTTTTGGTAACCATGAAACACTCCCAATCTGGCTTACTGTATTAGAAAACAGTGTAAGGTGGTATCAAAGCATGCAATTGTTGCACAACCATGTTGCACGGTTTCCTGGGTCTGGGTGTATTACAGACCATCATTCACCATCTCAATCCATCTGTTATAAAAAGGTTAAACTCAAGTTACTGCAGACCACTAAGTGATACCATTGGAAAGCCCTCAGGCTGATCTTTCTGGCCACATTAGTAATGGTCAGAATCCGCATTTCCTTTGAGTGAGAAATTCTGCTTTAAAACAAGGTGTCCTTACACATAAGCCTAAAGCTAGACCGACAGCTCGATTTGGCTCGTAGCGCAACATGCAACAAGGCAAAAGACCTGGGCTCAAGAGTACTCGTACTCCTCAGGCTGGCGAGGAGGAAGGGTAGCTAGCGCTGCATCAGCAGGAGCACCTCCAAGCAGTCACGGTGCTTTGCCACAGTGAAACTATCGTATACTAGGGAAGGGACTTTTCACGGGAGAAAATGGCAGCCCAGGATGCAGGGGCAGGTGAGACTGACCTGTGATCCCGACTCCCTGTTTGGGGGTGGTCGGAACCCCCGGGGCTTATGCCTTGGGCCGGGATTTGGTGGGCGAGAGAAAGCCCAGGCTCAGATGCATGGGTTACCCGGCTGCAAAAAGACAATATATAATAGAAACTCTAAACCAAAGATGTTCGTATCAGTTATAACAACGAGGAAGACAAATGCTTATAGGAAAAGTAGTGCAAATTAACAAAGGTCTGAATTGCTATCTGTTCCTGGGACATGTTTTAACACAAGCTCCCAATTAAACTGTCAACTTATTCAGAAAATTCTCATCATTCCTGGATAATTCTAATTGATTTTAATAGAGAAGTATTTATCAGGCCATTTCATCAACCATGTTTCTGAAAAACCATTTGGCCTGTTAGCATTCCTTCTACATGTAATGAATCATCTGCCTTTAGTAAAGAATATTAATTTTGTTTTAAAATATCCAAAAACAATTAAAAATGTCCCAAAATATCTTTAGCAGTCTCCTCAGAGCTCTAGACTTAGCATAAGCCTTGTTCATGTATGTTAGGTCCAAGGGTCATGCAAAGGTGTGAGCAGGACTTTTTTCAGGAGCTGCTCAAAGTGTTTGCAACTCCCTGTCAGTGCTGCTTGTGAGGGCTGCAGACTTCAAACCCTGCTCAGTCCTTAAGAAATTTTGCTTAAATGATTAATGGCGCTATTCTATTTGATGCTTGGCTGTATACAAAAAAAACCCCTGTGCATAATGTGTGCGGTTACTGCAGATTCATGCATACAACAAGTATTTTTGTAGGCAACCACACTAGTGTGCTCCCAATTAAAAAAAAAATTGAATTCTGCACAAGGTAGGGCATTAATGAACCCAATTTTATAATGGTTAACTACAGTCTGCTAATTACAGGACATCAACACTGTTATCCATTTTTTTTCCATCTCAACAAGTATGCTTCATTGGACTCCTAGGGGCCACAGAGGCAGACTTTCTAAATACTACTTCAGAACAGATTTCAATATTATTCTGTATTTCCCAGACAAGGTAGAAAGGTAAATTGGTCTGGGAAAAGCCTCCGTGTATTCTGCAGCATCCTCAAACCAGATGGTGTTGCTTTTTCTTTTTTCTAAATGAGTAAATGCTGGTCACAGTTAGATCATTCTCAGTCCATTTTCTCTCCTTGCAAAGCAAGCTGTCTCTCTAACCAGCAAGATGATTGCCCTGTAATAGCCGTCAGCAATTCTCTCCATTCCCCACTGAATTGACACAGCATGTGGATCATTCAGTGGGAGCTCTCTCTCCAGCTGGTGACAGGACTGCCAAGGAGACTCGGACAAGCCGTTTGGGCCTGTGCAGTCCAGGATAGAGCTGATCAGGAGAAAGAGTATTTTCCTGCCTGGCAGGCCTCTCCCAGGAACACACACACTGTGCTTCATCCCCGAAAAGTTGCTGCATGGCCCTTGGGAAGTACAAGCCTCCTCCCTGTAGCATCAGGGCTGCTGCTGGGTTGAGAGACCACCGTAAAAGCAGCAAGAAGGAAAGCAGAGAATTAGGTGGAAATTCAGAGGCACCTTTAAAAGAGAAACAAATATACAGGGAAAAAGATTTCCAACTCACAATATCTCTGTCTGCCCACTTATTTAGTGCTCCAAAGTTCTCAGAGCAAATCTCATTTGTATATTTGGCAGTTTGGCCAGACTAATCTTGATTTTATCAAACTATCTCATGCAAGGAGAAAAGAAAACAAGCAAAATAACATTTCTGTAAGAGTTTATCAGCACAAAGAGCACAGAGACTCTTGAGATAAACTCCTCCAAGGGCTAAAATTTCTGGTTCCATGATGCCATTTTGACCATGTAATGTTATAATTGCAATGCGCATCAAAGTAATATTTCTGTAACTTGTAACATAGGGTTTTCTCTATGAACCCTTTCTGATCCTACTCACCTCAAGACAGTGCACTGCAGGTGAAAGAAAAGTTTCAGAACAAACTCGAAATCCCCAAACCAAAGAAAATGGGGCCCAGAGAGCCGTTAGCATTATTAGTTTCCAGCAGGGTTGGTATCAAGCCTATTTGCCCATCAAGGTGCAAAGTTAGTAGTCATGATATGGGGAAGGGCACTGTTATTGCCACCATGGTCAAAGAAGGGGCCATTCCCGTGTGGCCGTTAAGTGCTGTGAGAGCAGGCCAGTGCTTTTGACAAGCCAAGAGGTTCCCAGCCACTCACCATTCATTCACAAGAGGGGCCTGAACTAACAGGCTTAAGTACATAAGGAAGGCTCTTTCCGTGTGGGGAGCACTGCACACATGGGCTCTTCAGGAAATGCAACCAATAAAGCAATAAGCCATACTGGAAAAGTCTGGGGATCAGTCACTTGGTAGAGATTTTAATTACCCATTTATCACAAGGCTTACTCAAGACTGGCTGTTTCAGGCTTACAATGGCAAACTTCAAGGTATTCTCAAAGCAGATACCTCTCCTAAAACCTCCAGCAAGGTATGCAAAGATACAAATCTCTAACTCTGCAATGGCCCAACCCAAGGTGAAGACAAGGGTAGGAAACAGGTTATCAGAAACTCAGTATTGAACCAGGATACACTCAGCAATGGCAGTTTACTGTAGATAAAAGCCTGCAGTGATGGCGCAGGCTGCCACCATCATTGGGAATTGCTATGGGAACGACTGTGCAGAAGCCTACATAAAACAGAAAATTGATAGTTAATTTTTAAAGAATACATAAAAAGAGGTTGAAATACATTAGCCAAACCATTTACCAGATTATCAGTCAGCAATCAGAATGGGCCACAGAGCAAAAATGCAGCTGTCTACTTTTCAGTACTCTTAATTTCCATCTACAAAACACAAATATGAAAACTCTACTTTTTGGCTTTGCTTTTTTAAATTCAGACTTACTCAGTTGAATTAGACCGTGGCCTAAATCTTTTGCCTCTGACTTTCTTTCTGTTTCCTCCTATATTACCTGAAAAAAACCAAAGGACAAAGACAGTAAAACAACTTGAAACTCACCTGCACCCCATGCCAAACTGTATATTCTTTTTGCATCCATAGCAAAAGAGTTGCTACCTCTAACTTAAACCATTTAAATCTCACAGGTCCATTCCTCTTCATTTACCTCAGACACTTAGGTAACCTTTCTCTACTTTTTGCTGCAACTGTGCAGAGCAAAAAACTCCCTAATTTCAGGTGTTACTTGACAAAATCACTACACTTAAAGAAAAACACCAAACGCTGCCTGATAAAATCACAGAAGCTGGCAATAGTGAATAGACTTCTTTCTCTTTCTCATGTTAGCTCACACTGGAGGGAGAAATTAAATGTAATTTCTTTGTGACAAAGCACTGTGCAAAAAAGGTAAGGTGCTGCTAAATCCTAATTCCAAGTTAATAACAATTAGCACAATTTTAAGGAGTCATGCTGCTGTCCTAAGATCAGCTAAGCTTGCAGCAGAGCAGCAATGGTCCAGAGGCTGGTTTCCACTGTGGCCAGCACAGTGGTTCACACTTACCTTGCCAAGAATTACTCCTAGGCCTCCCATTTTCACAAATGTCTGAAATATGTTTTGTGTCTGGGATCCTTTCGCTCCAGGAATGAGATAATCCATTTGACCTGGAACAGGAGGGCTCAGATGCAGTTATTGTTAAGGGTATTGTCTCACATCAATGTTAGCTCAGCGGTTGGGTCACATTCCCGAGGCCAGTGACAAAACACAGCCTAAGGTCTGTCTGCACTAGCAGAGCATCCAGGATTTCTGATTAAGCCCTGCAGTTATGCCTTGCAGCTATCCCTGCAGCAGTTCCATGTGCACATGTTCAAGAGCCAGGCATCAGCACTGCTTTCTCACTTGTCTGCTGTGGAATGCACAAACACTGGCACACATCAGATTTCCTCTGGATTTGAAGCTCTGCCTCAGTTCCTAGATGGAAGATGCTCTTACAGCTGTGCTCATTTCAAGGCTTTTTCATCTCACAGTAAAGCACATCCCGCCTGCAGGCTGCCCACTCCCTCCCTGTGCTGCTGCAGGAAAGCCAGGACAGCTTCCCTCACCCCACTGCTACCAGTCTCAGGGGCTCAGGAGTTTGTGATGAGCATCCTCCCACCCAGAGCTGGTAGTGCCAGGGGAGAGGTAACTCTGCTTCATTTTTGCTAATTTTGAACGTTTATATTTTATCAGCCAATTGCTGCAGTATATACTTCTAATGCTAAACTCAAAGCCAAAAATAGTCTTTTTATCTAGGTGCTTGGTGAAAACTGTTTTTTCTTTCCTCTTGTATTCCCTCTAAGAGCCAGAGATGTATGTGGCGATGTCCAACATGTGGGGTTTTGCAACAGGCTGCCTCTTGTTGAACTACAGCTGCTGCTTAGCTGTTTGCCATGAGATCTACAATTATTTCCAAAAGAGAAGAAGAAGTTGAAAAATTCGTAATAGGTGGCTTACTTATTACAAAGTCTTGCTTAAAGGAACTATTTTTGTTGTTTTTAAGTCTCGATACTCGCATTTGTCAGTCTCTGCTTTCCTTGTACGGCTGGCATCTCAAAGATGCTCTTCAGTTTCCAGAAGATGAGGCTAATCACAGCCACACTGAAGTAAGCCCAGGGTTTCATTAATTCAAACTTAATCACATCATGAAAGGTCTGAGAAACAACAGATCCACTGACAGATTCTTAAACATTTCTTCCTTCTCAAGGTCTCTTTCAGGTTCAGCAGTGTCTTGCTATATACTGGTTTTGGTGTTTGCTATTTCGTAATAGCAAGAGTTATCAAAAAGTTATGTCTTAATCCTTGAACATCCTCTGAATACCAATTAATAGTTCATAGTGCTTTCCAGCATGGAGAAGCCCCAGGCAGCTGATGGCCCAGTCACTCTAACATCTCCCAAGAGATGCCATCCATACCGGCACACAGAGCAAACCAAAACCATCTTGGAAGGTAGGAGGTAGGGAATTAAAATGGAAGGACTATGTCAGCTGTATCACAATGTTAATGGAATATTTGTCAGACTTACTTTTCCAGACTTGACAGTGGCACAACATACCTGAACTGGTGGTGGGAACAACAAAACTCTCTAGTACAGACAGACCTTAGAAACCATTAGCTTTTTGGAACAAATAATAGAGAGAGACATATGAAATAAATGAAGTATGAAGAGAAACACAGATACTGAATGAAAGAGGAAACACATTATATTACAGTCATTTAAAAATAATTTTTTTTAACTGGTATTTAAACCTGATACACAAAGCTATGAAAACTTGCTTTCCCAAGACTTTTTCAAATTTTTATCCAAATTAAAAATGATACTCCAACACAAACAGTGCATCATTTAAGATTAATGCTTGCTTCCTGAAAAAACAACCCACACATCTAAAAAGCTGAATTTAAAAATTAGAAATAATTAAGTAATCACTACTGGAGTTTTCCTAATAAGATATTCATTAGAACAAACTGAATGAAGTTGTATGTAAGATCAAGCTGCTATACCAAAATAGCAAATGTCACTGCATATGTGTCCCTTCCATACATTTCTCTTTACTTTCATTGAAATAATAGCAAAGAAAATGGCTTTATCAACTGCAGAGTTGTAGGCTGCTTAGTGAGACAAGAATTGATAATTGCAGTTTTCCTATGAAGCAGTTCACGACTGTCAATCCCTGTAGGACACAGTGCTTCTCACAAATTGTTTTACAGTGCTAGCTGGAAAGTTTCATATAAAGGATCTCTAACTGCAGAGGAACAGTGAGCATCATGATCTTAGCAATTACAAATGGCTCTCAATGCTTTCAAATGAATCTTCTGTCTTAAAATGTTGGATTTTTTAGGCAACTGTAACAAAAACAGAATTAGTGAAATCTGATCAAGGGCAAAATCTAATTCTCCCTGATCTAATGACAGCAAGAAGAAAACTACAGGAAGTCTTTGTAAAATTATTTTCTAAGATAACACTTGGTGGCCATTTAGTATTCTAGTCTAGTGAGAAGAATAAAATGCAATCACTATCATCTTTAATATGAGACAGCAGAAGTCTAAGTCAACACACTGAATTAATGACACTGACAAATAAAGATATAAAAATAACATTTATATTGAACATTTTATATTTATAACTATTATTGAAGCAAGACAATGTTCCTTTTCTTTGATTACATGATCACGATTAAAAAAGTTGTTCGCATATTATTTAATTTTTTTTTCAGCCAGCAATTATTATTACAGTCTACTTGAAATCAATTCTCAAGCAGGGATATTATGAAAATTTGATTAAACAAAAATTGGTTTACAATGCAAAACTTTTTTATTCTGGCCTAATCATAATAATTAGCAGCTCAGGACACAGGAGAAAAATCAGTAATCAAAGCAAAAAGAATGCTATTTCAAACATTCCACAAAGAAAGAAGAAAGAGTCAAACCTGCTGCAAAACAATGAAATGTTCTGACTAATGGAATAATGGGTGATGGAATAGGTGGAAATCTGAAAATGCGACAGAAAAGCAGACCTCTTCTTAGAACTAGATGCAGAGTTTGTGCTGACTCCAGGAGGCATGTCGCTATAAAAAGAGTCGGCCTCTCCCGGCTTTTTTACATAATCTCCCTGGGGTATTTGTCTGAAGTGTAATAAACATTGTAGAGTCAGAAAACATGACAGGAACTAGCGCGCACACAAACATGCATGAACATTAGTTTAAAAGAAAGAGGTAAGGATAGCAATCCTTGAGAAAACCTGTTAACCACACATAATAAGGCTATTAATAAATAACTCAACCATCTGAGAGAGAACTCCCACACGCTTCTGTTATGTGCAGAAAAGTGGATTATGTGGTTTTGGAAAGGGAAAACAAGGCACATTTCACTGGTTAACTCTGATCACAATTTTCAAAGTTAATACTTTGTGATTCTTGAGACACTGGATAACCAGTCTAGACATTTCAAATGGCTCATCATGCTGGTTGCAAAAAGCACCCCTGGGTGCAGGACTAATACTGAGCCTGAGCTGAATACATGCCTGCATCAAAGAGGAGTTCAGGAAAAGTGAATGCTTTTTTTCCTTCTGAGGTAGATGCTTTCCATTTAACTTTCGGGATCATTATTGAATTCAAGAATAGCAACCTGTTGAGTTGTTTAATCCTCAGGAGGATAAAAACCTCCAGTTTTTTAAACTGATTTCTTGTGTAAGGGAAGTAACACCAGTGTCAGAGATTCTCAGCTACTCCTAATTACCACAGTAGTAGACTCAATCTGCCAAGACACACAAAAGTAATTACATAGTTTATCCTTTTCCAGAACTAGAAGCTCAGTTATGGTGCATAAAACTATCTGTGCATTAGAAAGTTCTAATCAAGTTATGCAAAGTTTTTGCAGATTGTGAATTCATCACCAGCAGAAAAAAACTGCCATGCAAATATTCCAGTTACAGTTCCACCAGGTTTAAAAAGCCTCCCAAGTACAAGTAGTTACTTCTACAGTTGACTATTTCATAATATCAGCATCAGTATTTATGCAACCTTGCACTTTCCAAGACATTTTTGCTTCAGTCTGCCCCTATTAACATGCACGTTTATCAGGTTGATTCACATTCAGACTGTGTCCAACTACAGACCTGAAGTGGGACCTCTTCATTCCATATCTGAATTTCTAATGCTTCTGAAGTATGTAAAGTATATAACTATACGGCACATAAATCATTAGTGCAATGCAGTATTTCCACACTCCACCTTCAAATACCTCCCGAGTTTCAGTTCTTGTCTCCTTCCTCGGCTGGCACATGGGTGTGTTCAGAGTCAGCTCAGTGTGGGCAGCTCTGCTCCCCAGGGTTCCTCTAACAAACTGCTCTCTTGCTACTCCATCAGAAGTAACTTCTCCTGTGTATCTGTGCCCTTTAGAGCCACACTATCCCAGCTGCCAGAATCCTTGCTAATTGGCTCTTCTTACCAGTTTCAGTTTACTTGTTTCAGTTGCTTATGAGTACCAAGTATCACCCTTACGTCATGCTCAAAAATATTATAATGGCTTGTTTTCATTGTTCTTTAAGGAGTAATTAATCATTTTTTTTTTTTAAAACGGGACAGTCTAGACAATCTGGTGGATATCTGTTTTTCCATTTATGGAGCACTCCTTGTACTTAGCCAAAATTATTCTATTTAGAAGTCAGCCTGCAGAACTTCATTTCATGCATAAAGGAGATTTAGTTACTAAATATCTCCATCATCTTTAAAAATGATGGAGTCCTCCATTACCTTTAGAAGCCCCAGCTTATGCTGTTTTCCACTCTGCCTGTGCCTTAAAATACAGCTGCAAACTGGCTACACACTCACAGCTCTCTGGCCATATACTAATTTCTGAAGATGAAGATATCTGAAGACAATAAATTCTCTAATATTCCAATGCAAACATACATGGGGTGGACTCTGTTTCGAGGTTTTGCCTGCTCTGTCCTCAGCCAAAACTGAATCATCCACAGTAGAACGACTTGATGGCCATGTTAGTCTGCATTTATAAATACATCACTTGCCCCTAAGCAGTACCAAACTCTTGAATTCTGCCTTCCTTGTGCTGGGTGGCATTCCCTACCCACCAACCTCTGCATAAGGCTTGACTTCAATAGCATTGCCTTTTTCTTGTTACTGTACCTGTGGCCTATCTGACCTTGCAGCACACAACCAGCACCTGACAGTGCTTTTCCAATTTTTACAAATATTTTGAGCCTGGCAGAGAAAGCACTACACAAAGGGAAATGGAGAACAAGCATAACGGGTAGCAGCAACAAACAAAGCAGCAGTTTGGACCAGAAGGCAACAATATAGGCAGAAAACAGGGGAATTTGAGAAATCCTCTTATCTGTGGGGGACTGGGAGAGGAAAAAGCCAACTCCTTCCCACAAGACCCATTTGCCAGGCAGATGCCTGATCAAAGGGAGGTGGTCTTCTAGGAGCCAAACACAAGTCAATAGGAAATGGTTTCGTTTTGGCCACAAGCTTGAAATGGTGAAAGCTCAGCCCTGTGCTGAAGCCAGTAATGTGCTTTAGCTGTGAATCAATCGAACATGGTGACAGGAAAGAATGGGCTCTTCGTCCACACAGCAATTTAACTGCGTTGTATTTTTAACTGCAAAGAAGCTCCAGGAATTAATTTGTCTCAAAAGGCTCCTGAACATCATGTTAATATTAATTATTCAGTTCTTATCCTCCCAAGAACACTTTCATCTCTAATAGCGGATTTCCAATCTCTCTTATTGGAAATATTCTCCTGTTTTCCTAAATAAAATAGTCTATAGCAGAAGTATAAAACTTTTTTGCTACTGAGTCCAGTGAAATCAGGATTTCAAGCAATGCATTTACAGAATACTGATTTCATATATTATTTAAAATATGATAACCCATCACAATATTTTCTTTATAGCATGTAAATGAGCAAGAAAGAAGAAAAGCTGTTTTCAGAGATTTCTAAGATACATTCCATTACTTTTATCACATACCTCTGTCTTCTGTAGTTTCTTTCCATATAAACAGAAGAGAAAGGAAGAAGAATGAGTCTTTAGTATGCAGGTACACATGGTCAGTAAAACCAAAAAAATGTAAAAAGAAAAGCTCTGTATACAGAATGAAATTTTTGCTCAAAATATTTCTACAAAATCACTTCTGAAATAAGCATATTTACAAATACACTAAATTAGAATAAACAAGAAAAATATATTCGTGTTGATGGCTAAAGTCAGTGTTGAGTGTAAGGTGCAGTTCATGATGGGTTTAAGCCTATTCACTGTGAAGCTGCTAGTGAAAGGTGCACTCTCGTCCTGAACCTCCAAAAACTAATCCCACTGGCTAAACAGGATTTCAAAATGAGCCCTTAACTTTTAGTGTTTTACTCTAAATAAAAGTCCAGTTTTTCAGATACTGCCAGAAGCTAAGGGTGATAAACCAAGACAGGATAACCTACTTTTCTACTACCCTAATCTTCATGGTTTTTTCCAAATGCTTCTTTCCTCACATATTCCTGAGCTGCCCTCAGCCTACCTCAGTCTAGCAAACCAGCAGGGGCTGTGCCATTTTGTCATGCCAAACCACTGGGGCTCTGCCCCAGCCATGGCACTGCCTGCAGCTGAGCCTGCCCTGCCCTCCAAGCACACCAAGGACCTAGGGACAAACGACTTCAAGAGACAGTCTCACCCAAACACAGATGGTTAAGTCAGTACCTTGAATCTTTTTTTACTACAAGCAAAAAACATAAATCCCTCTGTTTTTATAAGAAATTCACAAAAGAAGTAAAACTGAAAAAGACCACTCAGGCTAATATAATCCATTTTGCCTCTCAGTGAGCACTGTCAGCTCTACACCAGGAGAGAACTCGAGCTTTATTTGCAAACTGCAAATCTTGCCTACCAAAAAATGTGCCTGAATTAATTTCAGGTTAAGCCGACTAAATACAATCATCTATTTAAGGAAGCCTATGGTTAAATGCTTTGCTGACCGGCTGAACGCTAATCTTGCTAAATTTACTTCATCATGATGAAACATTTTAATCAGATCATATTCTTGTATTTCCTTTGTCACATACAGTAAATCATAACCTGATCATCTAAAAAAAAAAAAAATTACTAAATGAGAAATAAATTTCAAATTTGGATGAAGCTCTCTAAAACCACATACAAATGTAAGAATCACTTGAAAAATGTTAATACAGGAAAAATGTTACTGTATAAATATCGTTGAATTTGGATGTTTTTGATTTTTTGAATTGTTCTTTTCGTAACATAATCAACTATCAGATGAAATACACATTTTTAAACTGTATTAAGAACAAAATTTACTTACTTGTAACCCCAACCAGTTATTCCTAAAACGAGAGCCAACACTAAAATGGTGCCAGCAATAGCCCCTATTATTATATTTGTGCTAACCACACCTGGAAACACAAGAAAGAGGAAAAATATACATGGTTTTAGGAGAAAAATACATAAAACCAGTAAATGCACCATCTTTCAACAACCAGCTTGAACAACTTTCACTAGGCTGATTAACTGTAATCAGTGATACACTTTTGAAGCACAGCAAGGACATAAAAAGACTATTAGTAAATCAAGCTTTGACTTCTGTTTCCCTTAACTGAATGCTTGTTACATGAGAAACCTGTGCCAGGTATGCCAATACAATATTATCAATATTCAACTGCTGTAGATTACATCCTTAAAACCTCCCTTAGCAAATACACGCTTTACCCTGGATTAAAAGTGACTAGTTTGGTTTTGCTCAAATCCCTTCCACAGCTGAATAAATTAATCAAACGAGACATTCTGGAAGATGTCTCCCCACAAGGATTTCTAAGGACATTTACAAGCTCATTTTTCCACAGCATATCTTTCTTTTGTATGCAAGACTAAGCTGAATAAAAACTTCCACTCAAAAAATGTAAAAGCCAAGTATTACCTTTCTATCTAGATATGGGATGTCCCAGTAACCTTTTGCTTGTCCTAATCTATCAATATGCTTAATAAGGCCACTCAGATGATCAGGACAAGACAGGTAAAACCAGACCCACTGATACCACTTCCCAAAGATGCACTGAGGCTTTATTTACAGACACTGAGTGTTTCTGTTCTGGGAGGAAGAGAGGGGAACAAGGCCCCTGATGCTGCAGCATGTTGTGTACCAACTGAAAGAGTGGGAGACCTAGTTTTGCTTAATGAACTTTCCTCAAATCCAAGCTTTTTCAGTTGTTGGTAAAAATTATGACAACATACCTTTATTGATGGCATCTTTATCAAAAAATAGATCGTCTTTGATGTGAGAACTGCAGTCATCTCCTCCCCAGAATCGGTCACAGACACATTTTATTTCATTGCTACAAACCTGCAGTCAAAAGTGTAGCTCAGAAAAAAATCAGATTATTAATCCATTTGCATAATTAATATCTCAAGTATAGGTACAGTGATAAAGCCCTGATTTTGACTGCTCACAAAATTTTGCAAAGTAATTTTTTAAATTATAGCAATTTTTAGTTTATATATTAGATATAAATGCATTAAACATGCTATTATATTTTATATAAATAGATTTAATGTTTATTCAGTACATATTTTAATAGAACCATATATATAATTCTATATTTAATAGAACCATTTATAATTGCTTTGGGAGACTGACCTTAATGACTTTTTTTTTCAAAATATGATGAAGTGCATGATTTCAGATAAATAAGGAAGCTTTAATGCAGTGTACAAGACAAAAAACATTATGAGAAAACAACTCTTTTGATCTCAGCTCACTCATAGGGCCCTGGACATTGTGTCAAACTGTGTAAGGGACAAGGGAACTCGCCAGAGCCACAGCAAAGCCACAGACTGCACACCGAGCAGAGAAACTGCCACTAGCCAAGAGCCAGCTCACTGTCCTCTTTTCCAGGGTAAAGGAACTCTCAGCCCACAAAATCCAACATCATCAACAACTTTATGAATCTTCTTGGCTATTTATGCAATAAAGAGGGAATTAAAAAGAATAGGTCTCTGGAAGAACAGAGACCCAAGTTTCTCAGTTCATAAAACCTTTGTGTTTATTCTCCAGCACACTGCCTGAGGAAATAGCAATCAAGTTAGCAAAAGTGATGGCAAAAACATTGATTGATAAAACTTCTGTAAGACTAATACATACTAACTATGACTCATTGTTTAAGTGCCTTGACTGGAATGCATTATATTTACTTATGTGCCTCCTTTTCTTTTCCTTTTCAAAAACTTCCCCAGTTTTATGACTTCTAGAGTCACACTGCTGGCTTCCTGAAAGATCCAGCTAGTAGACTACACAAGGCCAGGTACTCAGCAAAAGCAGCAAAAGCATTAAAGAGTGCGAGAACATACACCATGTCCTGAACAAATCTGGCTGTCTGTGGTGCCTGGGCAGGTGCTGAAGTTGAAGGCCTCAGTGGGGAGGCAGCGATGGTCGAGGCACACCATGTCCAGCCCACACGGCGTCCCGTTCTCCACGTAGCCCAGGTCTGTGTCCTCATCGAGCTTCACATGGCCACCACTGCAAACAACCAAGAGGACCTTGGGGAATTGTGCTGTGATTAGATGGGACTGCTTGAGAAACTGGACCCTGGGCTGCTGCCTTTATTTCTGTGTTACACAATTCCCAGGACCAGGTAAGACTAAGTACTGGCTTCGTATCTCACTGGGCCTCACATGAAACAAACCAAAACAGTGTATCTAAATCACACAAATGTAATGGTGAAAACAAAGACCATTTTTCCTGTGAAACAGCTAGAGTTAGATAAAACTCTTAAATTTACTTGTTAAGGACTTCATTTTGTCTAACGAGTCTGTGAAGCTATGAAAACATACCACATCTATAATTAGAATTCAGCTAAAATACAGCAATGAATTAGGCTGCCAGTTAACTTTGGCAGTGCAGGCATATGTCTAAGTATTTTGGGTCCATGAAGTACTTTGCAAATACTGAAGAATGTAAAATCACAGGGTCTAAGAAGAGCATTATGTCTCTACAGGCAAAATTAACTACTGCACAGAGGGGACTGCAAAACAGGTGCACTCTCCCCAGGCAGTTAATTTTCTGAAGCTTAACAAATGTTGAACTGCAATAATGGTTATGTGTTAATAGGAAAAAAAATTAATGGAAGTAGTTTTTCTAGACTTAGGAATGAGAAAGCTGCTTTTCTATGCAAGATGGATATTGATTATTCAGTTTTCAGGATTACCAATTACCTGCAATTGTAGACTTTTCCATAGTGCAATACTGATGTTGTGATTTCCCCATCAAGTTCTCCCAGTCTGGGCACACTGGATATATTTGAGCACAGAAGGTATCCACAAAGCACATCCCTGCATTGAAAGAATAAACAGATACTCATAAAAAATAAAATTCAGTGAAAATGGACAATCAAAAATATGAGGTTTTCTTCACTTGCTTGGTAACCTATTTGTTATTCCTTGCTTTTCTCCCATTGACAATAACTCCCATAAATAATTCTGTTTCCCAAGAAAATTATTCTCCTTGGAAGTTAGATTGGGAAAACTCTGTTTCTATAATGCATTATCAAAAATGCCCTGAGTAATAACAAGCAGGGAGCTGCCAAGAACAAACCACATCAAATTGATTTAATAATCTATTGAGATACAGTAACTGGTCCATAGAGGAGCAACAGTAGATACTGGTTTTAAATACACTCTCTTAGGACACATACGTAAGGGAACTGTAGACACCAAGTTTAATTCAACTGCTAAAGGGACTTCACTATTCATGTGTGGAGACTTTTGCACTGACAGGATAGTAGGGTCTGACATCCCCCATATTATTGAATATTTTTTACTTAAGAATTTGTAATGGAACAGAAGTAAGGTTTTAATCTGCATTGAAAAAGTGGGAAAGGACATTAGTTCACCTGTAGGCAGAACTAGAAAGCAAATGTCATTGACAGAATGGAGAAATCTGAAAAAAGAGTTTGATAAGGACTGGTGAAAGATTCAGAAATAGGCAAAAATAATCAACTGCATATCTACAGAATGTGAAAAAATGGTTTAGGCAGCAACTTGCAGGAACATACTTGGAAAGTTACAGTATCATGAAAAGTGAACACAACTTAGCAATGCAATGGCACAGCATAAAAAGTGACCACCACACCAAGATGTGAAACCGAAGGCTGCTCTCCTCTGCACTGCTAAGCCTCACCGAGAGCACTAGGACCACTTTTAGCCCAAGCTCTCCCAAGCTCAGATGGTCCTCTCCTGTCAGAGATCATCTCTTCTCAACACCCCGCTCCTTCCAGGATTTCTTGCACAAAGGTCTGCAGAAGAAGGCCGGAGGTCTGTCCATAGAGAGATTTTTTGAGTCTCTTCATGACAGCAAAAGAACTGGATCAGGGGTAAGAAACTTCATACTAGTAGCTTTCTAAATGGATCAACTTACTGTTTATTGCACTGTATCCAAGAGTCCTTGTCTCTTCCACAGTTTCCTTTTTCAGTCCCCTCAATATTCAGCTTCTCATAGCAGTACCTGTCAGCAGCCGTCACTTCTAAAAACAGAAACAAATACCTTCTAAGATAATGATGACTTTGAAAAGCCATGTCATGAGAAATGGGGATACACAATCAAAGCAAGCTGAGATTCCCAATTTTTGAACTGATGATCTGCAGGTGGCCCATGAAACATGCACAGCGCTCTTCTCAGTTAAAAGCTTTATGATGGTATCACAGGACTATTTTAAAATTTTGTTCAGATTGATGAGGGTTTATTGGTCAAAAATGTACAGAAACCACTGAAATAAACTAAGAAACATGAGTATAGGATCCCTAGGTGTTTATTAATAAGAACTAAAGTTTAAGACTTCAGAACAAAGTAGTAATTTAACCAGCTATAGAGAAAGAGCTGGAAAGGAGGATGGAAAGACAAAATGGCGGGGAAGAACGGGAGAGACATACAGTTCTAGATGTTTTCAATGGTTCTCAGTATGTGTCTTCCATCATTTTTCTTAGCTAAGACAGCCTTTCAAGCCACATGTATTACAACCAACTTAGAAACAGTAACATTCACTTACTTTCACCCCAGATATATTTACATTGCCGGTCCCTGGTTTTACATCTTCCTCCAAAGCAAATACCCTAGAAAGAAAGAAAAAAAATACAGAAAAGATTTCAAATTACTTGATTTTCCAAAATACATAATTCTTTAATGTAAAGATTCGTCACACGCTTTATATTGAGGCAACTAATACGTAATTCTATCTTCTTTTCATTCAAAATATGACTAGCACCCAAAACTCATGAATGTTAGCAGAACTGACACAGCTGACTTCCAAAGACCTTAAAACAAAATCTATTAAAAAAGAATCTATAACAGCAGAAAGAATGTAAAACAAACTGAAGTTCAAATTACCTGTCTGTTATCACATGAATATCCATCCATTTTATGGATATTTGGAGAACACTACAGAAAGAGGAAATAAGTAATAGATCAGACAAGCGTGAAAGCAAAGTATACAACAAAAGTCATATGAAAAATTATTTCACTAGTATCATGCTGGTTTTTTCAGCATCAATAGATTTAACACAATTTTTATACACCTTACTATACAAAACAGTAACATTCATTTCAAGATTACAGGTGGGGTTTTTTATCTCATGGATAGAAGACACAAAAATCACCTGGCTGGAATTTCCTGTGCAGTTCTCTGCAATATCACAATCATTCACTGCTTCTCGACACAGAACTCCTTTAGGTTCGAACTGGAAAAAAAAGCACAGAAAATAAGTGTCTTGGTTTCTCCACATCTTACCTTAAATGTAATGCTTCCTTACAGTTTTATCTAAAATAAAAAATGGGAAACATTCATGTGCTGACTGAAGTGGGAAGACTTTCCTTTCGGTGCTGTGTATGCTGCACCACTCAAGCCATTTGCTGGTGCAAGTGGTACCACTCTCTGAGGCACCCCTTCCCAAGGGTATCGATTGTGGGGTCGAGCAGGAGAAGTCTCTCCTGGGACACAGGACCCCTGGGCGTGTCCAAACCAATACTGCAGTATCAGGTCATGGTGCCTTTTTAGGACTGTTTTACTCTTCTTTACAAAATAGAAGGAATGATCCTGATCTTCTCTCTAGGGATGAAGAACACCGCAGAGCTCTATGTATAAACACTTTGGTTATTTTAATCCTCCATTGTTGTTGCAGAACAGGAACTATTAATAAATGTACTGAATTCTGTACAGTTTGACACCATTTTCTAAGGGACTGGATATTTAACAACAAAAAGTGTACCAGTGACCTAATATAGACATTTTGGCTAAAGAATTATGTGCTAAATCTCAAGACCTGGAAAAGCAGGAAGACATTTGAGGCAATTGTTAGTGTGTCTGGTCATGGACATATTACAGACTCCTTGTGTTCCCATGAAGTTTTCTGAAGACTGTGATACCCAGTTAATTTTGCAGCCCTGTGATATTTTTTATTGGATCTGCATGCACATACATTTTTGGGGGGACAAGTGCTAACTCCTCAGCTAGTGTGAATGGGCACACATCAGCGGAAGAGCTAGACTATGGTACTTTCTCAGTCTTCAGCTTCCTTTTTCTACCAGTCTCTGGAAAAACGCAGACAGACATGAACGTTGTCAGAGGCTTTACAGGATGCTTAGGATGTCTAATCACCATGCATTGCTTGCAAACTCTCCTTCACTCCTGCTTTCAGGCAGGGTATTGCAAGGGAAGGTAACCCCAAGTTTGGGAACTGTTATACACAGTCTTTTGAGTTGTCCTCATTAACACCTCCTAGGGATACAGGTTCTGTAAAATTCTACTTTTCTGTTCATTTACTCACCCTTGCCACTCAGTAAGTAGATAAACCCTTTTATCACTTGCAAAAAAATAAGATAGGTATACAAAAGCCTAGTTTTGTTCTGATAGTCTTTAATATGGTGCCTATGTGACTTGGATTTTGGAACAAAATTCACCCACACTGGCAATCTGCTGATTTTTTTATTACATTAAAAAAAGGAATATTCTTAGGGAAATATGATCTGTTCCAGCATAATCTGTGCTTTTTCTTTTTTTAGCATTAGGATGAGCACAAAGTTAAGAATGTGGTCCACAGTTATTATTAATGATCCTCCTAAGGAAATGAAACCCTCAAATGTGCACAAAGATAAAAATACCCCACATAGTACACCACAGTTTTAATTACATTAATATTAATTATCTTAATTACTAAATGAGCACAAACAACTATTTGAAGTCATATTAAGCAGGGCTCCCTTACAGCCACGATCTGGTTAAACCTCCTTTTACTATTTACTGATGTATCAAGAAGAATACCTTACAGTTTACATAGGACTTGATTCCCTTTACTCAACAGGATTTCAGTCAGTCCAAACATAAGGAGACACAGACAGACCAAACTGAAACTGAAGTCAGACATCTTTTAGATGAACCCTTCTGAGTAATTCTGCTGGCTGCACTTTTGGGTTTTTTACTATATCCTTCTCTCAGACACTCTGTGGTATGATTTTCCCATTTAGTCTCATGGGGCAAATCCAGAGCAACACACAGGGCTTTGGGAGTGGCACATGGATAAGGATGTGCGTGTTCACAGAATGACAGGATTTCAGAATGGCTGGGTTTGGGAGGGACCTTAAAGACCATCTAGCTCCAAAACCACTGTCATGGGCAGAACACCTTCCACTGGACCAGGTTACTCAAAGCCCTATCCAATCTGGCCTTGATCACTTCCAGGCATGGGGCATCAACAGCTTCTCTGGGCAACTTGTTCCAGTGCCTCACTATTCTCATAGTGAAAAAACAAGGACATCTAATGAAACCTTTATGGTTAATTCATCCTTTAAACAAAGATGTCTAATGAGCTCTCATAGAACTTCCACCTGATTCAAATTTGTCTGAAACTGGAAGGCTTTAATTTACCACTGCATTTGATGACAGTCCCTGCCCCAAAAAGTAAAGCCTAAACAACAGAGTATAGCCCCAGAAAAATCAGATTTCAGCCAGTTTTAAAAGGTAAGCTTTCAGAAGAGTAATCACAAGGTCTGCAAGGGAAAACACATGTGCTGTGGTGCCTGCAGCCACCTGGATGCATTCCCAGTAGGATGCTGCAGTGAAGGTCATTGGCCTTACCCGGCACTTCCGACAGCAGAGCCCGTTGCTGCACTGGGAGCCTGCGGTCAGGGTGCAGGTATTGCAGCACTCTCCTCCTTCACTGGCACACTCCTGAGGAACACACACAAAGAACAGAATACATGCGAAAAGCACATGAACCCCAAGCTCTTATTACTTCTCATCTTAGCACACTACCTGAATGGATTTTTATTCAGGCTTTTAGGCAGCTGGAGGCAGAAAAAGGCATGTACTTGTGGGACTTGAAACTGCTGCTTCCCGTGCAAGATAGAAAATAATTCTTCTAACTTCACATTGTCAGTCATTAAATACTAACATTTTAGCACTGACCAGTGTTTCCATCTAGGAAAATGCTTTCTTTAATGTCTTTGAAGATCTGATTCTGCACAGACAACGATTACTATGAATCCTTGGGCACACGACCTTCACCCAGCTTGTCTTCCTCCACTTATTGTTAACAGCAGCAATGGGCAGCACCAATTCTTGGACAAATTTAGTTGCTAATTTAAAGTACATTGCACTTACCGCTATTGTCCCACAGTCACATTCTTCTCCATCTTCCACAAAGCCATTGCCACATTCTGGAGGATCCAGAAGCTGCATGGAAATTCAGAAATCAAAGAGCATGTCTCTCCTAAGGGAATCATTGTCATATTTACTCTGTGCAACATGGCTTTTAAGCTAGCACTCCAAATGCATTAATTCAAAAACTGTACCCATGACTCAGGGAGACACAGACTGAAACAACAAAACTGAAGCATACAGAGAATGAACACTGCTGCAAATTAATTTAGCAGTGCTCCTGAGTCACATGGTATCTTTTGTGCATAGGTGTCAGCTTTACAGTAAATTCAGTTTGAGCAGAAGTTACAATGAAAAACAAAAGGTGTGACAATAAAGGAAAAAAAATTTAAAAGCTATGACAATTTCATTATCTTCACAGTGGCTGCAATTGCTGTTGTTCTGAAGTTCAAGTGACGACGGCTGAAAGGTTAAAGCCTACATTGTAAGTTTAGAAGGAATAGCCATAAAAGGTTGTCCTTTCACGTGGCTCAGAAATGCTTGGGAAGGCGAGAGGCTGGGTTTCTTCGTCAGTTTTTGTTGCAGTTGGATTTTTCTTTCCCCTTTCCTCTACCACAGTTGGGAACTTTCAGCAGTTTTCTATAAGTATGTACCACAGGCAGATGTGTACAAGAAGTATTGCAGGTGAGGCTTCCTCCCTTTCCTTTCAGCCCTCCTGCTGGACTGTAACTTAAAATAAGAAAATCTGTATATTTGTATGCTATAACCTCTTCTAAGGCACACTTACATTGTGTTCTTTCCAGTTTAATTTTTCCTGTCTTCCTAAAACTTTTAAAAGTAGTTCTCCTAAAACAAAATAATTTTTTTCCTTTGGACATAAGAAAATATAATAGTAGCTTTCATTACATAAATGAGGAGGCATTTAAGTGTGTCACCAGACTAAAATTTTGCAGACTGTCCTCTGAGTTCTCCAATTAAACTAGGACCATTCCAAAAACCACTCTGCTCATGAGCCATATGCACAAGCACATCATTCATGGTGTAGAGCATTTCTCTCTGGCTGCTGCCTTTCTGTCAGGAGCCCACAGGATGGAGCATCACCCCACGTACTCCTCCACTGTGTCACAAACGACAGCCTGGCACAGGCTGATGTGCTATTATTACATCCCCTATTGAAATGGAAATTTGACTGCAGCATGCAATGCATATGTAGAATTTAACATAAAATGTATTCAAGCTTTTAGAATTATTAAAGAGTTGTTAGAACTGCTTGTTTCCTATGTATTTTTCCAGACATGTTAACTTCTTCAATATCTCTCAGCATGCTGCACAACAAAGAGATGGCAGTAACAGAGCATTCTGCCTTAAAACATTGGGCCAGTTTGCTGCAGTACATAGGGACAGCTAAATAGGAAATTGAAGGAAAAAACCAAACATTAAAAGCGAATTGGATAACCTTTCCCCAAAGTAGTATCATTCATCCATTTGAAAAGAGCATATGTTCAATCTGCTCCAGCAGCCATTGATGTAATTTTTGGGATTATAGCTGATCTAACCGTGGAGCACTGCCAAACACTGCACCTTGTCACATCAGCTTTCCTTTATCTCATAATGCTTGAAAAGCAAAAGTAAGTTTGTGTCTCACCATCCTTGCTAGGAAAAACATGTCTTTGACAGCTTTGTTAATTAGACAGACATCCATTGACAAAACCTTTAAATCAACCCAAACCACAATACATAAAAGAGACTAAATCGTCCTGGCTTCCACATCTAATGAACATTTCTGCATGTCATCAGAAAAAACCATAAGTGCTGCCAAACTAAATTGAAAGGAGAGTAATTGAGTTTTTTTCCAAGTGACAGATGTGTAAATGAACATCATCACTAAAATAAAACCAAGTAAGACACATTACACTATATAAACAGTACACTCAGCAAATAAATAAATCTACCAGTATTTCTCTCCACCTTTAATGAGATGGAAAAGAGCAAACTTCTAAAACTTGGGTACATTTTAAGTAAGAAATCTTACATCTTATTAATGAATTACAGCACTTTCTCTCCACTTTTAATAATATACTCTTCCATGAAAAGAGACATTTAAGAGATAAGCAGGCTCAGCTTGTCCAGATTTGATGTTTTCTCTTCCCTTGACATTTATTGAAATTCTGTGATTGTCAGAAAATGCACTTTTTCTCAGGTTCACCAGAAGGAACATGCATCACTCCTGAATTGACTTGCTTCTCTTTTACATCTATGACCATCTCAGCTACCAGATAAGTCTTTCTTCCACCTTGGACTTGTCTTTCTGCCTTAGCCTCTTTCCTATGCTTGTTGAAAACAGCCATTAAATACAAGTTAACATTAATTACATATAGAAAAGAGTAAAGACCATTATCCTGCTTGCTTTACATTTTAACATATGGTTAGTAAATGGAGCAGGAATATATCAAAACACTGCTGCAAATCCTCCATTGCAGGCCTTGTATCTTGGCTGGAGACTTTTAGCCTTGTTTTGCATTTATCTCCCTTAAATGTCTGGTGGTAGGGCACTGCACCCCCTGCGGAGGCTAAAGCAGCATCTTGGGACAGATCTGACATAAAAACAATCCCATTTCAGCTTCCAGAGACTAATACCAAAAGACATTGATTAAATGAAAATTAGAATTCAAGCTGTGAAAAAGTTTACCAAGACACTTGAAATCTCATCACATACATTCAGTTGTAATATATAATACAATACAATAATACAATACAATACAAAATTGTATTGTATTTACAATATTCAGAACAAATTGTGTGAGGGATGGTTCTCGATCAAAGGCTGTGGATAATCTATTGGACATGAAACCACTTCATTAAAAATTTATTTAAACATGATTTCTAAACTACTATGAACTGAGATAATCTACTTACACCCATATGTTACCAGAACAGTTATAACTTAGAAAGAACCAGAACTCTCAAAACTATAGGTACTTTTTCTAGTATTATAATTTTCATTTTTCTTGGTTTCATCTAAATTAGCAATAGAATAGAAATAATATTCAACATTAATGTAATGCTTACTTTGGTTGGTTTATTGAAAAGGCAGGCTCCACCTCCATTGTTTAAAAATTCATGATACTCTTCAATATCACACTCAGAGAACTTGCTTGGAAGATAGTACCTAACAGAATAATGTAGCAGGATTACTTTCTCTGGTGCTTTTTACACTGTATTTTCTTTTTTCAAAATAGGAGAAATATGACTTTATACTTTAGAAAAAGAATGAAAACATGCTGTTCAGAATCAGAGTGACTATCTGTTTGTAAGTCTATCTAATTTGAAAATCCTTTCAGTAAATAACAAGGAAATTTCAACAATGACACAGAGCTCATGGAAAGTGAGAGGTCTAGAACATTTCACTGAGTTTTTACACGCCAAACACCACAAATCTGATTACAGTGTGTAGTATCTCACAAGCGTGACTTGTTCCACTAACAGGCCTGATCTTGGAAACACATTTATTTCCTCCCATACAAACTGCAGGAGACAAGGACAGCTTATAGGTTGTTTCTCTCTTAGAGGAAATTGTTCTCCTGACCCACAAAATTTTTATATAGTAGAGTTACACCATTTTAAACATGCTTCTAACAAACACCACCTAACATTTCACCTTCCCTCTGTCGTATGTCCCACTCAGTAAATTTCAATTGAGTGCCCCTGAGGCACAGTGCCCCACCTAAAAACAAGGTGATGCAGAGAATCTTTGCATGGATCCTTTCCACAGGGAAATAACTTTTCAAAAGGCAACTTCAGGGATCTTTATAATGAGGTCCATAGTCATGATAGTACTTATGCCTCAAGGAGATTTTGGAGTCTCAAGGGCTTTCCTCTATCAGCTCACCACTGGATATAAAAATATTAGCCAAAGTGTTATCCTGCATTGCTGGGAGGGATACATTCCAAAATGTAACTGGCCTTTTCCATCTGTAATGCTCATGAATTAGGTCTAAACACTACAGAGGCCATGGATTTCACCAACGGTCAGCAATAAGCTAGGTAAATACAAGGCTTTTTCATGTACCCAATTATTTGAAAGGTTTGAACTTCAGATAAAGAATTTAAAGACCCTAACATGGCAATTTATAACTCTTATGAGAACCAAAAATGCTTCTCAGACTGGATTTTTAACTTACTAAAAATCAGAAAACTCCTGCCAGGTATGTTTTCAGGTATACCAAAGTGAAAAGGGCACACATTCACACTTTCAAAGAGGTTTGAATGAGATACACTTCTTTGTTCAAAATTTTACTGACCACAAAGCTATTGTGAAAATTTGGGGATCCATTTGAAATTAATTAAAAACTGAGCCCTGTCTATATGTAAAAAGAGACTACAATGTAATTCATACACATAATAAAAGACAGGCCTGTAATAAAAAGCATTATGGTCTGAATACAATTTAGAAAGCATCAAATTTCATCCAGCAGCAAAAATTTGCTGATTCACCAGTCATTATGTTAAAATCTCTCCAGTTACACTACACACGGGTATGAACATACTCAGTCTCCAATGGGGGCAGTTTTTCTAACATCCCACAAACTGGGGGATAAAAAATGGTAAGAGATAGATGAAAGATTCCAACAAAAACACTGAAAATGAGACATGCCTCAGAAATCTGATTATAGGATTTCAAGAATTAGAGTGTGTCATTGTTTGTTCCCACAACTCAATAGCAAACTTGCATGAGACAAGAAGCTACACTTGCTTCTGCTTCTCTGCAATGACCTGGTTTGACAGTTGAGCTTTGTGCTTTCCAAGTTAAATCAGCATTCACCAAAAATCCTCACATATCCTTCTCATGGACTCACTCTCACATTTCTTCAAAGGTGTCTCTGTATGGTATATAGCTAATACCTTACTTTCTGAAAAATGAGTCATCAAAAATATTCTGCTGAACCACAACAGAGAAAAATTTTCACACCTTTCCTTTACGTCACTGTATGAAGAACATGACTTTCCTCTAGTGAAATGTCTTACCCCATATCTCCCATTATGCATCCAGACCACATGTCCTCACACTTACACTCACCTGACAAAAAAAAAAAGGATAAAATAAAAAGTTACATCTCCAGTCTTATGAGTCCAAAATAATACATTTCTTATCATAAAAGGCATACTGTACTCAATTCCATTTCATGTTTCAAGACAAGTTGAAAAGAATAATTTGTTGGTTTATTGCACACCTTGGTTTAAGTGTATCAGTGTACCTTACCAAACTTTTTTAAAAACTCTACATGATTCTGTGCAATCCTGAGCTTTGAAAATATGTCCTGTTTTTCTTTCCGTCTCTTAAAGTGAAGTTAGAGGAAACTGCAGTATTAGCCTTCAGCACCTGCAAATCATGAGTCAGCTTTCTCATCTCCTCCTATGTGATGATACTCGTTTCCCAAATTTTCACAGTTTATTTTCTTAGCTCTCTTCTTCAACTATGCTAATGTTATTGGGAAACTCTTCCCTTGAAAAACCCCAAACAATAATTCAGACCAAAAAAGCATGGAATGGTCAATGAATACAAGGTAGTACAGCAGGATCTGTCAGCTTCTTCCTCTGCTCTCCTTCCGGCCCTCCCTGCCTGCCTCCCTTCCCCATGCAACTCCCTTCTGCCCTGCCAGCCAGGATCACTTTGCTCTGGTCTCAATTCTCCGCTTTCAAAGCTGTGTCTTTCTTCAGTTTGAGTAGAAATGCCTTCCACTTAAGACATTCTGTAACTTCTCTTACTGTACACATGAACATCAGTTTATTGCTTCCATTTTAAAAGTACAATTAGAAAGGAAATGAAGCTCTGTCGAAGAGTTGCATTCTCCTCTCTCCCCACCAAAACAGTGTCCTGCCCCTCTCCGCCATAAAGGGAATCACCACTATTCTAATTTTCACTTTTACCCTGCCCCTACATCAGTTCAAAAATATGTGGCTGGAAAATGAATACTTAACATGTCTGTAGGATAGAGCATCCGTCCCACATTTCTGAGTATTTTTAAAAATAGTATTACATAATCTGCAAAAAGCCCTTTTAAATGCAGATGTATCTCTGCATTATATATTGTCTTTACAGTGCCTGAAAACAAAATCCACCTAAGCAGAGTTCTACTACTCAATATAGCAATTTATCTTTTTTAAACATAGGCCACATAAGCACGCAAAATCCAGTAAGTACGCACTCCAGTTCATTATCTAAATTGTTTCAAAACTGTATTTTAATAGCATCAAGCTGGGAAATCATATAACATGGAAGCAGGAAGGAGAAGTGCTTGTTGCAGGCAGAGTGGTAGAGATTAAAGCATTCCAGGTAAACAGGGATAACTAAGTAGCTGAATACCAAGGTTACAGCAGAGAAATGGTAGCAGTAGGGTAGCAAGTACTGGAGATTGGGGTAATCTACAAGAGGAAATCAATCAAGAAAAACAGATAAAAACTGTATTGTCAAAACTGTTCTATATAACCGTACTGAGGGGGCTCCTCATTATCCCCAGGTCTAATAATGTGTATTTCCACCCTTGTGTCAAAAGATGGCAGCCATTCGGTCTGTGGGTGGGACACCAGCCTCCCTGAAATGAATGGAAGTTGTAGGTGCCTTTATGGTCTATTTTTGATGAAATGGTGACACCAGTGCTGCCAGAAATTATCAGCAGGGGGATATTAGAGCATTCAGATAGAGGAAAATTAATATGTCAGTCCCTTCTCATTTTACTGCAAGAAATAAAAATATTTCAACCTTGTGAGAAACAGAAGGAAAAAGTACATATGAAAAAGACACTGATAAGATCCTCCACCTTTTAAGATTTTTCTCTTGAGACAGAGTGAAAAAGCAAATAAACTTACCACTTAGAAGTTTTCTTCTGTCTGAGAAAATGCCAATGTTTTGGGCCAAGGTCTGTGCCAGGGTAACTGCCATTAAGTCTGGCTTTCCAAACTGAAATAAACAAGCAAGGTAGGAAAAGTAATCAGTAACACACAGGTATCTCAGACTCAAGTGAAGCTTTTCTCATACGAAGGCAAAAAAAAGGCAAAATCAGATACACAGTGTTAGAATTCTTACTTCAAGGTAGCTAGATGAAAACTAAACACTGGCTTATAGACAAGCTAAGTAAGAGAAAGTCTGTTTCTTTCTTGGTATTGTGGCTGCAAATATGAATGACAGGATATTGCAGAATTTGCTGCAAAGTGTATTTGAATCTATATTGAATTTATTCACTCATCACTCTTCCTTGAAGTGTCCCTTCTATAGAGCTGCACTAAGATTCTGCATCAGCAAAAAAAAAAAGCAAAATATTTTGAGGAACATGTCTGCACTGATAAGTTCCATGCAGATACATTTCCACCACTTTTTGCTTGTACCAGCATCCCCACCTACCTCATTCACACCTCCGCCTTTAAGCAAGGAGCAGATTCCACCAGTGTGGGCTACACCACTTCGACTGCTCTGAAATCGACTCCCCCTTTGACAAAAAGGAAAAGAAAAGGAAGTTTACCCTGCTCAGTCCATGAGTTTTGCACCTGCCTATTCCAGTATCTACCCTTCTGATTTCCAAATGAGAAGCTGGCATTTGCAAATGCTGGATACCACCACTACACTTCAAACTATGCAAAAACAAATGGGAAAAACAGATAACCACTCAAAAACCTCACATAACAAATTATCTCCAGAAAAGTTATACCATCTTCCCTCCACCTTTTCAGACTACCTAATACAAGAACAAGAGGACTATTTTGCCACACCACCTGGATCTGCCCAGCCTTTTGTTTCTTGACATTCTACTGCAGTGAGTGCCTTCCGCTGGCACACGCTCCAGGCAGAGTGCAGGAGAGGCCACCATGCTGCCAACGCATGGGACTAGTGAAACAACACATGTCTAATCAGGCAGTGCTGATATGATAAAACTCAAGGGGAGATGCATTAGCAGAAGATGCAGAGGTAAGTGAAAACTCCCTGGAACAACAGCCAATCTCATCCAAGGAACAGATGCACTCTGAGCCTAAATCTAATCACCTCTTTGGTGCTGACCACATCAGCATGAATGACTGCCAGTTACTGGAGACAAAATATACTCTGGTCCACCTGAGAGTACTCATCCATCCAGTAATGGACGGATTTTCTCAAGTGAGAACAGAAAAACATCAAGAAGGATCACAATGGGCTAACTGTACTAAAGGTGGAAGCTCATTTGTATCCACTGTACCATCACACCAACTACCCTCACCTCCCAACTAGCTGTGTTTCACTCACATACACAATTTCAGAAATTGCTGTTTCTAAACAACCTATGAATGCAATACTACAAACAACACTGGTGGTGGTGCTATGGATCACACTGGAATTAGCATTACAGTGGTATCCAGAGTCCCAGCCACAGGTCAAGTCGGGCTCTCTTTTGCCCCAGTCAATCTACACACATTCACAAGAACAAGACTTCCCCGCCAAAGGCTTTACAATGTCACCAGAGAAGATACACGAAGGATATGAGAAAACTTGATTCTCATTTAAGAGATGAATATCTGAGACACAGAGAAACCACAATCTGCAAGCACCACTTGCAGACCTTACTAGCTTTCTTCAAGGCAGAAATCTATGGCACGTGCAAAAATTCTGAGGGTGGCTATCGGACTTGGGTATCCTGGAACCCTACTGAGGTCATGTGAAGTGAGGTGATTAGGTTAAATTTATTCTTACAGGGTCTTAAAACAGTCAGCAGAGAGAAAAAAGAACTCCAACAGAGATATTCATCTGGCATGTCTTGTGTGGATCAAAAATCTCAGCCATGAACCTCTCCTGTATTTTTGTAGATAAATTTTATTATATCTATCTTATTTCCAAAACAATTGAGGTATTTAGAGAAAATAACAGTCCTCTCAGTTTAGTATTCTTATAGCTCAAATGTCTTGGGAAAACAAACTGTTTTGAGAATCTGAAACACTTCAGTAATCCTGCAGCATGCAGGTCATTCAACAAAGTAAAGCAGGCCATAGTGCACTTAAGCAGAAAACCTCATTGGCTTCAAAACCAATGTTCTGCCTTTAAACAATCAGTGCTCTACTGCCAAAGAAGCCAACCTCCGAGGTGGAACCATGCATGACTCTTCAGATAGCTGTGCTTGTGCAGTAGGTTATTGCCCAGAATAACAAAGGATTACAGCGCATGCAGCTCAGGCTTAGTATGTTGAAACCAAAATGAGAGTCAAACCTCTAGTTCCACTGGCAGGCAGTTGGCGCACTAATTTTTTCCCACCTCCCCATCCGAAACATTATTTTCTGAATTATTGTGGATTACACAAACAACAGCAAGGAGATGTATCAGCCACTCGTGAGAAGCAACCCCCAAGAAAAAAAAAAAAACCAGTAATAAAACATCACACAAGGTTACGTACGAAAAAAGGTGTACTGCGTCACTTTTCTCTCTGATAAAATCCCTCCTATATTTCATAAACTCACGTAGAGTCACCAAGGGGTTTTCAGATATGGTGAACTTGTTATCAGTAGCCCAGGTTTCCATGGCAACCAATACTATCCTGGTGTTAAGTTGTTCTTTATATATCTAGTACATTAACAGAATGAACAAATATATTATGTCAAATAGAACAAAGGTGAGGTTTACCCCTTTTTTTACAATAGCTTGCATTTTTACATAACTAAATATTTAGCTTATTCTAGCACACTTTAGGTTCTCATAGATGACTTTTTAAAACCAACAAACAAACATAAAAAAAAAAGTAAAACCAAAATTTTAGGCTCAGTTCTTCGATCAGTTCTCTTAGCCTTCAAAAAGATCCTTTGCAGGTCCTACACAGCCAGAGGTGCATAGAAGAAAGATGGATTTTTGAGAAATTACTACATTCCAAGTAGTTCTTTTATAACATCCAGCTCACCGAATAACACACAAGGGCTCTCTTATGTAGAATAATTATTTACAGAATCGTATTTTTCACTGTTATATAAGTCTACAGGAGTATTTCAATTCATGCTGTCTGAATCACAAAAAAGGGCCATCCTTTCAATGCTGGATTAACACTACACACAAAACACTTTCAAGCATTTTCTTCCTCTAGTAATACTTTTCTTTTTCTATTAATACTTTCCTAGGGAGAGGTGCAAAAGCCAGCAGCTCGTCTGATTTAGCACCATAAATATAATCCACATAGTCCACCTGCATGTCCCTATTCTAACTCATTTACTCAACTGCACTTTTTCTGGAGAAATTTTAATGCATTAGAATTTCAGACTGTCTTTTAGGTTTGAAGTTGTCAACACAGGGATCCTGTGCAAGAAATTGTCATATCTAAGGTGCTCTTTAAAACTCAGACTGAAGGGACCGACTCACCAGGATACTTAAAAGTTTAAAGCCACAAAAAAACCCCATCTGATGCTTTACGTTAGACAAAGGCTTTATAGGTGACTGCGGTTCTAGTGAAAATTTGTGATCTTCATATACATTATTGTTGTTATATCATGAACTGACAACTCCTGCATCTATCGTCACGAGAATCTTATGACTCAGCTCACACGTAAAAGAACATATAGTTGAGTGATACTTACTAAATCTGCCATGTTCACAACTGATTTAGCATAGCTGTTGGTATGGCCAACTGACAAGCGGTGCTTTTTACACTGTGAAACAAGCACAGACCAGTAACAGGTACAGATTTCAGAAAAACAAGGTCCATTTCCAAAACACCATGAAGTAAAAAACAACATCAACAACAAAACCCCTGTGCAAGGTTTTGTCTCCTGTGCGGAATGTAATGCTAATAAGCAATAGTAGGAAATTGCTCAGAAATGCACATTACTGATATACTTTACAACAGCTGTTGTGAGGATCTATGAAAGCCTCTTTAGAGAGTACCCTAGGTTCTTTACTGGAAAATGCTATAAGAACAGGAACATATTGTTACTCTCTTCATTATCTTTATTGTTGGCAATTTTGAAATTAATCACAAATGCCAATGCAGAAACTAGCAACAAAACTTCCATAGCTGAGATTCCTCTAGAGGTGTTATCTCAGAAGTGCCTGCATCCGTGTTTAATCCATCAGACTCCCTTTTTTTTTTCAATTTTCTCTCTTAAGCCGTTTTCTGGTTTTCTTCTTGTACAGTTTCACAGTCCTATAATGACACAGTAACTGGTTCAAATCACTTCAGCAATCAGACTCCAATGGCACCTTTACTGAAATTTGTAAAGCGGTGCTATAAAAACAGCACTGAAGACAGCTGTCCAGGTACTCCTATTTGCAGAAAAACCAGTTATGAATGAGCATCAAGGGCATGAAAGTCACAGGTATCTCAGAAGAATTTAGGACAAAGCGTACAAGATTTTCAGAAATGTTTAACCATCTTGTGCTCCATGATGCTTGATTTTGGAATGAAAGTTGCCCGTATTTTCTGGAACTTATGATCTTTTAGTGGGCACAAAGAAGTTCCCCACAACTAGGGCACAGCAAAGGCATCCTTTCAAGCAGAAATGGGGGGAAAACCCACCAAAAACGAGGAAGTTAAGCCCACAGCAAATGACATTTCCTTCTCACAGGAGGAAATTATTTGACTTCTTTGATCATAGACATTCACTGGCATTTGCCTCAGAGAGTAAACTCCTAACTGGATTGACTCTTGCATAGCTGTGATCAGACAAAAATAGGAAACATTGTCCTTTAAGAAAATCTGCCTGAACAGATAGGGTCCCAAGGGAAAAGTTGTGTCTTCAGGTCTTTAGGATCAAACACAATTACACTAATTTACGGAATTTTCATCCAATATTATTAATTTTAATTCAAGAATGTATTGCTATGTTCACCAAACTGAGCTGGTGGAGGAGTACACTGTCCAAGGACAGTGGCACACTCTTTCTACACTTGTACACTCTCATGTTGATTTTTGCCATTTTGGGTATTGCTTGAGAGAACTGATGCACGTTACAGACGAAGTAGACAAAATTCATAGAAATATTTTGATTTTAAAGCCATAAGGGACAAAAAAAATCATCTAATGTCACCAGTCGGATGGGCACTACCAGGTTGAACTTTATCCAGTTACTTAAAGATCAAATCCATTGTTTCTGTTCGAAGCTACCTTTGACCACTGCAAGTGATGAAATATTCACCATTTCCTTTGATATTCCTTTCAATAGTTATTAATCATCTTCACTGACATAAATCCGTACCTTTTCCCACTTGAATGAGTCTGGCTTTTCTTCAATACACTCACTGTTGTTATGTCTCTTTCCACTATGTTAAAAACCCCACTGTATTCTCCCAAAGAAAGTATACAAGCATAACAAAATAACTTTCTCTACATTGATTGAGACATATCCAAAAAATACAGTCACTGTTAATCTCCCCGTTCTCAACAGCTGCTGCACAATTGAAATAACTACATTATTGATTGCTGAGTGGCTGTAACTAAGACAAATGCTCAGGAAAGCCAGAAAGAAAATAATCAGCTTAAGTCACACTGACATTAGTTATTTTATGACCCTTCTTTCTGATACTCAGGCCTAGTTGCATTCTTGGTGAATTAACTTGCCAAAATTCAAAACCAACTTCATCAATGGTTAATGAGACCATAATCTCTTCTATTAAGGACATATGGAATTTATTCCGGCCTTATATTGTTCTTTGTTGTTATGCTCTCTGGATAAATTAAGACAATTTGATGCTAATTATAATTGTAATATGTTGAAATGTGTCAGTCTTACCATTAGATGATCATTTACAATCATCAACTCAATGTATTTTGTTTCCTCTTCAACTTTACGTGGAATCTGACGAACCTATGGAGAGAATGTAACTCTAAGAGGGTCTAACAATACAGAGAGAATGTAACTGGTAACAAACATCTGCACTCAGTGGCTTCCCCACTTTAATAAACAGGGAATGAAGTCTATATTTAGAATATTTATTTTGAAACAAAATAAAATGAGATAAACTAGCTACTTGTCACTATTGCAACATAAAAAATATATGTGTTTTATTAATGGGAGTTTCTGATAAAACTATACTCAAAATGAACAAAAATATTTTACCTACATTTTCATTCGCAATGTAGCAGTATTTTAAAATTTCCTAACTCTTCAAGTAGGCAATGTCCAAGAGAACCCACCAATGTTTAGCCTGTACTAGATACCTCTTTTTGTATTAGCTGTATTGATATAGAGATTTCATGCCAAACCAGCAGGAGCAGCAGGACTCCATCTGGACATGAACATGAAACAAACTTGATGGCATATTCCTTATAAACAAGCATATTGGCACATACCTGCCTTTTCCTTCTTTTGTGTCTTGGCCTTACAACAAAATTCTGTGATGTAGTATTCATCTGCCAGAACTCTAAGCAGAAAACACAGACAAACAGATTGAATATTTACAAAAATACAGCCCAGCAATTAGTGACCTGATGCAACATGACAGTAGTATGGCATTCTTCAGCACTTCAGATGCAGAACAACTAATTTTTACAAGTTTCCAGCTAGAAGGGAGGCAAGGCTACAGATGCTTCCCAGTAACAGGGCACTTATTAAAAACTCTACTAGTGATAATCTGGGTCTGTTGAAACAGATGATCTGTGGGTGTCACACTTCAGAAAGCACAGCAGATGTTCTATGCCAAAACTTCACCAATACTGGGCATGAAATATTATTAGCACAGTGCTTCCATGGAGTGAATCACATTTTTGGGAATTCAGCAGACATTCACAGAGCTCTTGCAATAGCTGCCTAAATTAATAAGAAGAGCATGGAAGGCAGAATTAATGCTTTAAGACGATTATATTCACAAAGCAAAATATGTCAGAGTTGGGAGAAACCTTATGAGATTTTGGCAATGCTCACTTATCAATACAATATTCCTCCCTGCTAATCCCTCTGTGTCTTTAACTTCTTAAACCTCTAATCATAAGCATCAAGCAGTTTATTTTTTTGCCAAATTCTTTCACCAAATCTATTACTAGCCACTCATGGAAAAGGACATATTATAAACTAGGCAGAAGACAACATTGCTCTCACCCTTTCAAATGTCCAAGAAGTAATTTTCCGTCTTTAATTTTAGATTCATAGTCCCTGCCTCTTTTTTCCTATACAAAATAAACCTCTTTCCTTATCTTGTATAATGTGTTTGCTATTCACATAACCCCAAGAAGATCTTTCTTTGAGACATGCAAATTAAATGTTTGCAGTTGCTTAGTAATAATGTCTTTCTCCTTTTACTGCTTTCCCTCTTTTGTGCTTTCTGCAGCTTTGGACATCCTTTCAGTCTCCAGGAACTGAAAACTTCTTTCAGTCTCCAGGAACTGAAAACTTCTTTCAGTGTTCTAGAGTGATTTTACCAGTCCTGCAGAGAAGTAAATAATCCTGTAGGGTTTACAGACCACCCCTATAGTGCTATAGAGTTTATGAAGTTGTGTAAATTAAGGGACTTCCAGTTCACCTATCTTTGTACACAACTTCTGGTTGCGTTACAAATTCCTGACCAGTTCAGTTTTGCTGGTGAGACAGGAAAGTTTCTCACAGCTTCACTTCCTGCTGTACCTTAATTGTACAATTTCTGCATGAGGTTCAAAAATAGGATTAAAAGACATGCTGATAGGAATTTGACAGGGCTGCGATATCAGCAAAATCTTAAAACACAAAGCTGAGTTGCCCATCTGACAAGACATTGCCAGGCCTAAGTGATAATCTTAACCAGGAGTGGCAAATTACTAATAAGACAAATCAGGAAAACAAAGCATGACTAACTGGTATTGACAGGTAAATTGGGGACATAAATTTTGGTATGTGAGGTCTGCAGATATCTTTTCATGGGGCAGCTTGGACAATCACAGGCTCTCTGCTTAAAAATGTTTTCATGGTTACACCAATGCACTTGAGGACTTTCTTTAGAAAACAGACCAAAAATAAATTAAATCACATTCAAAGCTCCCTATTTATGGCTTAAAGACCTGCAGACTCTTGAGCTTGCAATGATGAGAAACTAAATCTTGAAAACTTTTTACAATGTTTTTGATTATGCTTTATGTATGTTAATTAGTTTAGACTGTGTTCTAGTGCCACACAACTGGATCTCAATCTGTCATGTTTGGTTTTATAACATGGGTAATGAAACTGGTAAAAATAACACTTTTCAATCAATAAAATAATAATTTACAGTATGTATATAGGGTCTCAGATAACTTTACCAGCAAATGTGATTGTTTTACCCACAATGGGAAGTCAGTCATCTCTAGAGGGAAATGATGCAGCCATTACCATTAACACATTAACACACATTAACACTGCCTTATAATTCACAAGATGGATAAACCCACACAGGGTGCATTTCCAGTCAAGGACACTCAGGCTAAGGACAAAACCAGCAAGATCACAGGGAATTTTGATAGCTGAGAGACCCTAGTAGATATTTTGATGGGAATATATTACCTTGAAAAAAATGTAATGAAGATTCTCAAAATCATAGAATAATTTTGGTTGGAAAAGACTGCTAAAATCAAGTTCAACCTAATACTGCCAAGTCCCACTAAACCACATTCCTAAGTGTCATATCTACATATTTTTCATGTGACCTCAAAAGAAAAGGACATCTGTTATGTATTATTTGAAAAACAGCACCTTTGATAACATATTATCTAAGACCATGTGAGGGCATTGCAGACCTCAACAGAGATTGTGAGAAAAAACAGTCTAGTAAATACAAAGTCAAATGCTCTAAGCATGCCAAGTCATCTCTCCAAGCTTTCCTTATTTAAAATCCTCATTATTCCTCAGACCATTCCAAAGTACAGTACAATAAATTATTTTCTGCAACAGCTTGAGGGGTTTTTTTAATACTCAGGGAGCAAAAGAATGTATAAAGTACATTGCTATTGAACAGTGACATAATAGTGTGTGCTTTTACTATCACTGACACTGAGTAATCTCTATCACTTGAATTTTTTCCCTTTCTAACACTGATAGTGAAGCTGGGGATCTATCCAGTACACTTCTAATGCAGTGGAAATGCTGAGTGGAAATCTTACCTTACACACTCTTTTAAAGATAAGAGAAAAATCTTGGCTTCAAGGAAAATCTCCTTAGGCCAGTCAAATTGATAAATTATGAGAGTAGTAAGAAACATAAGAAATACTGATGACATACCCCAGCACAGTGCTTGCTACTGCTAATAATAATTTTGTTATAGTAGTTTCAACAAATCAATCACAACAATACTATTACTATTAGCAATTAATTGAAAATATTATTTAAAGAAAAAGAAGTCAAGTCAAGACAGCAGTCAGACCTCTCCAGACTGGCAGGGAAGAGGCAGGACCAAGCAGAGATACTGATAGAGCTCTCATCCTCTGGAGCCGTGACTACGCATGGAGGATGACTTACAGACAGAGACAAACTAAATAATCACAGACAGAGAAAAATGGTGGATTTCCTAATAAGGATATAATATATTACATCTACTGTAATTTTCACTACAAACATCAGAAACACTTTTTCAAACAATTTTACAAAAACAAGTACAGGCATGTGGGAGAGTAGACTGTGAATTAACATTTATTTCTCCATACATGGGATCCTAAACATAAAGTGATGGAAGATTAGCACCCTGTACGTCTTATTCACATGACAAATACTTGCATAACGGAGAAGACTAGCACTCTGCAACTGAATTTCCTTTTCAGCTGTTTCTACAATCCTATGATTCTACTTCAATCTAAATGACAATGTGTTCCATTATGTCACATGCTGGCCTTTGTACAGCAAAACCAGCAACTATTTATTTATCTGTACTAATATCAAAACTGTACAAGCATGTCTGGATTTTTGTGGGAAAACAAATAAACAAACAAATAAACAAAACAAGACCATGAAGCCCTAGTTTGACAGTTTTTGAAAATCAAGAAGCTTTGGTGGAGGTGAAACTGGGGCATTTACTTGCAATTAATCCCTTTTTGTAATTTTAAAAGCAGGAAGCAATTTTATTCCAAAATCTTGAAAACATAAAGTTTCACTATTAGGAAATTTTATAAAACAGCTTACAGATACCTAGGTAAGTACTTGCTCTAGCAGTCTTTTAGTTTAACAACCTGAGACAGATTTATTGCATTGGTTTTATTGCATTTATTTCCAATCTTTTGAATTATATGTCCTCAAGAAAATGTGATAAAAGATGCACTTTATTATTTGACCTGATGTTCAATAAATTGTTCTCATTACACTACCATCTCTGCAAGCACAGGTAGTAAGCACAGTACATGTGTAAGGTGCAGGTACATAAGAAGTTTTGTGACACAGAAGTCAACGTTTTGCACTGCATGAGCCTTTTGTGCTCATGTCCCTCCATCCCAACGCTGCCTCCACCTCACCTGGGCACTCATCATCACAGGACAGGAAGCACCAAGCTGGGACACTGTTTCATTTAGATTCAGACAGATTCCTTTTTCAGAATTCAAATTAAGGCAATCCAATTGCAGCAAATTCCCTTTTTTTTCCCCCTTTTCTCATTAGCTCCCTGAATGAGTCTACTTTGCTAACAACTGGAAAATCTGTACAAACTGTGCTCCAGGGATGGACCCATCTATGTGGAGTACTCAGCACTGTAAGATCTCAGATCCAAATGTTACCATAGGACAAACAGTTTTGTAACAAGACGACCAAACATCTGTAACTCTCTTGAAGAAATTAGTCTAGAAGTGGTTTCTACCAAAATGTCAAGTTATTTATATGAAGGACAGTTATATTTATCTAGGATATGTATTGTAGACCAGGAAAACCCATCTGTAAAACTGGCGAATCCTTGACAGAATGGGGATATGTCATAAATACTGCAATTTTAGCTTCAATTAACAAGCCGACCTCTCAGATGAAAACCCATTTTTTTAAAAAACCTTTCTCCCTCCACACACAACATGGGCATTCTTCACTACAAGCACTTGAAACCACTTCTGCCTCCAAATTCATTTGCACTGAAATGCATGGACCTCATCATAGCCAGTACTGTGAAAGATGCTGATCGGACTGGGGAGGACAGCCACTGAACTGCAACAACCTTTGGCAAATTCTCTCCCAGGCTTATGCTCACACCATGGTACTCACCCTGTATCTCAAAACAGGAAAAAGCCATGAAGAGTTATCAACCACTGTCAACGTGGTGTTTATTTTCATCATCTCTAGGCTACCTCAGTCCTTTCCTCTCTACAACTACTAGCACATAATCCAGCCCGCAGACAACATGACTCGTTAAGAGAAACATGTATCACAACATGAAGGTCTAGGAGAGGTTTCATTCATTTATTTCAGGATTTTTATATCACTTCAGGTTCTTTTCCCATGCTTTCACTGTTTCTAAATGGGTTTTTTTCAGTGCTTTTTTATTTACTTGGGAAAAAGAAGGTATACATAACGAAACAATATACTATCAGAAGATGATCTATCAAATACAATCAACAAATCTGGCCTTAGACTAAAACACTCAATAAGTCATGAATATTAAAAAATCATACCAGGTGGCAGGTCAACTGAAGGAAATTCAAACAACTTGGATTTGTAAACAGAGTGGAAATGGAAGTCATCCTGAAATAGTAAATATTGCCCATATTAAACCAGGAAAAATCATTTTATCTCATGAGCATTAAACAGACAATTCCAAAGGTTCTCGTTACCCAACACATACACCAGTGAACATGCAAGTTGCAAGGCACCACTACTCTACATTCTTCTTTTCCCAACTGCAGTGTGATGGGTAATGCCACAGTTAATCATCTATATCTGAGTACATTAAACACCGTGGCTGAGCACACTTAGAGCTAGGCCTAAACTAGGCTCCCAGAGCTGCTCAGGGAGTATCAATGAGAGTCACAGGAGCTGCTGAACTGGAGTCAAGGATGAACCAGGAAGAGCGTGATACAACGAACCCAGAGCAGAGGATGCCAGAGAAGGGGACAGGGCACTCGCAGCTTCTGTTGCTGGCTCCAAAGGACCCTCATCTGGTGGTGCATTGCTCTACAGCCTAGTGCTACAGAGTACATACACATATAGACACACCACTGCCTCATTTTTGGAGGTCTACTTTTGTCTGTGAAGATGGAGTCTCACATATGAGGTAAATGAGTTGGGAATGACGGGATGACCCTTTGGTCCCACGGCCTTATGGCTACCCTGTATCCAAGGATGACTGTCCTCAACAAACACAGGAGGACTACTCTAAGTTCTACTTACATCTGAAGTGTAGTTTTCATCTGGCTCAATAAGGTAAGTATGATTTCCATCATAGAACATCCCACTGTCAAGAGCAGGAAATGTAAATACAGATTGAATAAACAAATACTAGTGCAACATGGAAGTAACTTCTTAAAGTTAATATACTTTAAAAATTTAAATATTTGGAGAAGGAAGAGTTACAAATGGATTCAGGAACTGAATGTAATTCTGGATCAATCTTTTGTTTTTTCACTTTAGAAAGAAAGATTTTCTCCTGTGGTGAAGCAGACTCTTCTTTCTTCCACAAACCTTCTCTAGAATACATATAAACACCGCAAAATGGACTAATTTAGACAACTGAAAATCCAGTTCAAAGCCCCCACTCCCATGCAGGAGATATCTACCTGCAACAGATAAATAAGGGACTTGTCTTTAGGAATACACATATTTGGAACATATGCATAGCTTTCCCCAAATAAAAATGTTATTGAACTGAATTGAATTATCTTTAGGTTTTAATGGGGCTTTTTATTAACTGTTTCCTTAGCATTTCATTTAAAGAAAGTGTTGATACAAATATTACTCTGTAAGAGCAGAAAAACAAAAGTTATTTCTTATATCGATACATTCTGATCTTCAACCAAACCAGAGTATTTTTTGAGTAATTCTGCCTTTACTGCAGTGGCATACACACATGGCTTGGATAAGGCTGTATCAGCATGTCCCTTTCAAAGGGCAATACAAACGTGTTTAAGCTTGGCCCTAAATACGAAGCTGTAAGTTCAAACTTGGCATGTAGCACACAACAACAACAGCATGAAAGCGAGTTTATTTATTTACTTACATTACTGTTAAAAACACCCAAAACAAACCAGAATTATAAGCAACAAAAGCAGATACTTTTCTTTTTTCTTATGCAGCTTTTTTTTTAAATCAGAAAAATTGACATTGACAGAAGTAACCTAACCTGGGTTACTGACTGTATAACATATATCAAGTGTGAGCATAACTATAATGTAAAGCTGCTTCACCTCTCAAATTACCTGCGCCTATTCTTTAAAAATAAATACTGTCTATACAGTTTAAGCAAAATATTCTAGCACCTCCTGAAGCCTCTTTGCCTGGGAATAAGATGAGATTGGGGAAGATTCTGCAGCTCTTTATCAGGCAAAACTTCTGTCCCTTTAATTGCAACTTAAGTACAGTCTGCAAGTTGAAGCGCTGTCAGCAAAGAGATTCTCATGAGACTGCTGCTCCCAGCAGCACTGACCTCTGATCAAGTCACTCAGCAGTGACAAGAATAATAGTCACAGCTGACCTACAGACCTGCCCTGCCCACTCAAAGCATTCACGGCTCTTTCCAACCAGCTCCCTAAGCCCAGCATGCTCTGAATAAACCACATGCTCATGGATGTTTTAAAGAGAAAGCAATAGCAAAACATTTCAAAAGCCTGCGTGTTGATGGCGTGTATTCTTCAGACAATCACATTTGTAGCCGTGGAAGTCGAAGTCACAGCAGCGAAGGCAGTTTTCACATTAACCACCAGCCGGCAGCAAGAGGCCAGACGTGCCCGCTGCCTGTGCCCTCGCCTCCCAGCCCGGGCTGCAAGTCGTGCCTCACTACAGCTCCCTCATATCCCAGCAACCGCTGGCGTTTGCATTCTAAGTCTTTCTTGTGTTAACTCGTAGGAAACCGTGGTTACTGCATATCCCACAGAAAACAGACAAAACAAAAATCCAAGCAAAATGGCTTGCTCGAAGTTAAGGTTGCAGAGATACATCTGTCACTAGCCAAGTCATTAAAAAGGCATCCATAATTTCAGGTATTCTGTCAGCCAGTCATGTGATCAATTTAACTAATAAAAGGAAGGACACAAAGATCTTACCAACAGAAGAACTCAAAACTAATGATTAAAAAAACCCAACATTTTTTCACATGCATGAAAAATTCTGCTGTTACTGGCTGAGATCTAGAGGTACTAATACACAAAAGAGGAGACTGGCATGACCTTCAGAAATATGAAGCTTGTTATTCTCTTAAAGGCATCTGTTCTGTCTTATGTACTTCCTAAAATTCATGAAAGCAAAGCTCCTGCCCTGCAGACCTTAGAGAAGACAACTCTCCCCAGCTACTCGTATTCCAGCAAGATGCTCCAAACTGTGCTTGAAGCTAAGGAGCTCTGATTGCCTCTGAGGTCCTAGTAATTACTTATCATTTAAAATCGACTGTGTAGGAGCTAGTTGTAATGACAGAAACGCAGTGTCAGAGCATGTGAGTTTAATACAGCTCAGGAAACATTACTTTCTCATACTGGATGCTTGAAATACCAGCCTGATTAGAGTAAGCTTGGGTGAAGGAACTCAGCTGAAAGTTTATTATATCACAGGGGAAAAAAAGGGGAGGGGGGAAGAAGACGGGGAGATACCTCTCAAGAGAGAGCTGAATTATACAATGAAAAAAATGCATCATTCATCATGTAACTTTAGAAGGGACCAATTTGAATTATCAGGCCACTCAAGAATACAGAGCAGCAGAACAGTCAGTTTTAAGCATAAACCCACAAAAATAGGGCAGGGAAAGACATATGCAAGCTCTCCTTCCTTCCTGCTTTTTCTCCTAGGAGTTAGCAGGGGCCAAGACCTAATGGATCACTGCTAATGGAAGCCATGCAGTGGCTCAGGATGCATTAGGAAGCTACTATTTTTAGGATCACTGTCCATACTTCAAACTGGGCTCAAGTTTCTTGAGCTGCACAGCTGTAAATCAGACAAGTGCAAGGATAACAAGTCTTCTGCACGCATTCTCCCCTTCACAACAAAGAATATACAACTATAAGACACTACTCAAATAAAAGTACTTATATGACTGATACCAGAACTATAAAACAGTTGCAGATAGACAATAGGTGAAGAAGATTTTGATCAGCTAAACCCTGCTTCCACAGAAAAAGGCAAAGCTCACATGATCTCCGCACAGACTCACTTGCTGCCATGACTTTGCAAGCTGATGTCAGTATTAGAAGTGCTGAGATCTTGTAATTCCCAGATGCGACAGGCACTTGGTTGATCTGAAAACCTGACTAGCATCATTCAATAGTGCCAAAAGTAGACAGGTCCAAAAGCTGTACAATCCATACGCAGCTTCGTGTAACCTTCAGTTGACAAAGGCTTTAATTGTATTATCAGTAAAATTATGTACTTCAAAGAAAAATTATTGCACCCTCTTACACCTTTTCTTCTAGATTTTTCAATATTTTACTATATCCGAGGTATTATCCCATACAGACAGCTTAAGGCCAGAAATTCTGCTAAAAAATGGATAGTGCAAGAAAATTCTAAACTGACATTTTCTTTTTAAAGAGACTAAAAAAGAAATAAAATATACATCATTATAGCAACAGCAAAAGAACACAATTTTCAAATTATTCATTGGCATTGTTTTTATTCTTGCAGAATAGAATGTTTTCAGTTACTTCTACCCTATCTCTATAATAAATTATCTTAATACAATACCTGGCCACTGCCATAAGTGCTCAGTTTAGAAAAAAAAGGAAAGTTTGAAAATTGTTGATTACTTAATATTGGTGACAAACCAGTAGGAAAATAAATAGCACTTATTTTACTAGCTACATGTATTATTTTACTATAAACAACTTGATTTTGCTTAAAAGAGTAAGAAACAAAGGTCAGTAAAAACAAAACAGCAGACTTACTGTAATCCATGGCATGTTGACAAGGCAACAAATGACACAGGATTTCCTCGAATTTTTCCCTGATAATAGCAATGTTCTCCTCCCTGAAATTGGAAATTGAGACTGTAAATCCATGGGACATTCCACAGTATCACACTCCATCCTGTCAAAGACTGCTTTTTCATAAACACATTGCCAAGCCATTGACATGGCACCAAGAATTGACTATCACTCATAAGGGTGCTCATCCCATCTTCTTTGAGCCGCAGTTTGGTACTTAGACAAGTATCATCATCCTGACACTCTGCACCAAATGATGTATTTCATAATTTCAGTGCGAAATCCCTGACATCCTGAGGTGCATTTCAGAGACAAATTACTCCAGAAGTGCTCATATTTTTTCATTGACTAAGAAAAGAGTTGGAAGTAGGGGGCTTAGACTCATCATCTGCTCTGCACATGACTACATGAGACAGGATGAACTCTGCTCTGAGGGTGAGGCAATTTCCTTCTTCTGAGGAGAAAGCTATGCTTACCAAATAATAATAATGCTTGATAGAAAAAAAAGACCAAATCAGAAGTAGTCACTAGCACTCCAAACTAATGGAAGCTCTAATAACTAAGGAATAACTAAAGGAATACAATGAAAATTAATATTTGCGCCTTCTCTTCTGCAAATAAAATGTATACCTTTCAAATAAAATCCAGCAGACTTTACTCAAAAAATCCCCCCTGGTTTCACTGATAGGGATATAAACCCTATTGCATATGCAATAAATGTATTCAGTATTGCACAATGTCAATATTTATACGCAAAATTAGAAAAACAATTCAAACATCCCTTAAATTCTCACTGCCATCTACTCTTCAGAAGAACTTACCTATTAGTGCCTCGCCAAATTCAGTTATGTTGTAATGCACTAACATTGGTTAAAGGACTATGAAGGAGATTTTCTGTGGTTTTTTTTTTTTAAATAGCATTTATTTGCAAATACTTCTTCCAGCAAATGAATGAATAATCTACCTAGCCTAATGTATCCAGCCCTGTGAATATTTATGTCCATTTACTACAGGGAGGGAAAGGCATTACAATTACAGCTTTTTCAGAAGCCAGCAGTCACTTGCATGATGCATAGCACAGTCATTTTAGACATCTGACATTAAATGCTTTTGGATTTTATTTTTCAAATATGAAAAAAAATTAATCAAGATCAGGCTAAAGGTAAGAAAGTATGTAGGCTATGTTGGTAGTTTTGTGTTTTGATCAGGAAATCCTGTTCTGTTTTCTACAAGACGTGGAAACTATTGCTGAAAGCAGCTACAACGTATGGGTCCCTTTGGTTTGAGGTGCATTGCTTAAGAGAGTATAGGAGCCTCTTTGTTAGAGCATGGCTGCTCACAGGCAAACAGACTTGGTCTCAGCCTGGTCAGTGGAAATTGTCATTTGCACCTCAAGATCTTCTCTGTTGGACCCCAGGGCGTGCAGAGCAGAGCACGTGGGGCAGCTCCCACTGCCGCAACAGCAATACAGAGAAATACAGCCCCTGACCCCACACACTGCGACTCTGACACTGCTTGCCACGATTGTTGCTTCACTGCACAGGAGAATCCCTGCAGCATTTCTTCCATTAGAAGTGTTGCACCTTTTTCCCCCAATTTCTTTCAATCTCATTATTTCCTGTCTTTCACATACCACTTTTTCCTTCCACTTGCTGCAGTGACCGCAGCCACCTCCACTGCCCATCCACCTTGGTGTCTTTGGTGCAGACACAGAACACGTTCACCAGCCTGACCGGCACAGTAACCACCATGCTGCCCACCATGGGCACCTCTCTGCTCAGATGTCTGAAGGGAAACTGGTGCCACACAGGTAATGTTTGACTCCTTGTCTCACGCTGCTAAGAAACTCTGGGGCTGACCCAAACTGGGCTAGAAAAAGGTGTGTCTGGCAGCAGGTGTATGACCCATCACCCTTGGACCAGCATTTCTCAGGACTGCCAAGATCTTGGGACACAGATCAAGCATCAGCAAAAAGGAGATTGTTTTAATTTCTGCTTTGTACTCACATACATATTAGCCACCAATATCCTAAATTAATTTGATATCAGAGAGACTACCTCCTACTTTGTTTTTCCTGAAACCTTGGCTCATTTTCTCCATTTTATCCTCCTTTTCTACACCTATTTATTTCCAATATCTTGGCTATTTTAAGGTCTCTTCACTTGAGATTTTGTTTCTTTCAGTCTGTAGGGTGTCCCCTACTACAGGATCATGAGACTGCTTAAGGCTTTCAGGTCCTTTTGGAATATATGAATCAGAAGTAAACAAAGACTCCAGTAAGCAAATAACAAAACTAACAACCAAACTATATGGATGATCTAAAACCTTATGAGCAATAAAATACTCTCTAAAGAGAATTCTTGAAGTAGTATTCCTGTAAAAGATATAACTGGAATAAGTGCATGAACGTGGAATAACACAGAAAAGACTATCAGTAGGGAGTTGTACGGACTTCTAGCTGTGGAAGGAATTCGGAGTAATTACACAAATTGGTTTGTTCTCAGAAAATGTAGTTAATATGTACCAGAAATAGAATCTCAGGCTCCACTAGTTTGCAAAACCATGTCTTTGCAACCAGAAGGAACATTTTTTCATACTAAGAATTCAGTCTGTGGCTCAAAAGTGTTTTGATCTTCTTAATGAGAATCAAATAAATGCCCCATGACAGTACCTCCAAATTAATTTATTCTGTAATAAATCCATGGGAAAAAAATTATGCATACAGACCTAGAAAGGAAAAATATAAGAAAAACAGCTCTAAATTATTTTCTGGGAAAAATACAAGTCAGAAACACTAATTCTACTCTATTTGGTCAAATCAATTCAACTCAGTGATCTACTAGAGTTCATGGTAATTCTGGTGGTGATAGAAACACAACTCTGATCTCAGTCTCAGGGACCAATTCTTATCACTACAAAACATTAATTTCTATATGCTAACATCTGGGAGATATTTTTTATGTATGTACTAACGTTCCTATCATTATAACGTAAGTCACTTCAAACCAGTTAATAAAATTAACTTAAGCTAATAAAATTTATGTTCACTTCTTTAAATGAAGATCCTTTTTTTCCAAGTACTCGACGCATGAGATTATCTGAGGTGGTTAGAGCATGGTGCTAATAACACCAAGGTTGCGGGTTTGATCCCTGTAGGAGTACTTAAAGCTACAAATTCTGAGAATAGAAGAGTTCAGGAAACCATTGGATGTGGCAGTCAGTGCTATGGTTTAGTTGGCATGGTGGTGTTCGGTCAAAGGCTGGACTAAATTAGCTTGGAGGTCATTTCCAACCTTAACGAGTCTGTGATTCTGTGGTTCTGTACTGAGAGTCAGGACACATGAAGGGACTCTACAGTTCAGGCTTCTTTTGGAGCACGTGTACCTTTGGACAAGAAGTTTACTGTTGCTGCCTTACTATAGTGCTGAGGCTGAAATTGTGCTGGGTTTGACATGTACTAAAGCTGTTTTATAGCAGGTGCTGTAATAAAATACACTGTATAAGAGAAGAAATCACAGTTATGTGGGCGATCTAAGACCACCAAAAGACTAAACATAATCATCATACCTATCTTCTTTTACTCTGCTCTTGGAAACACTCCCTGAAGGACTGGGGTTGTCTCTCTTATCTATTGGTATCTGTAGCAGTGAGACAAAAGCTGAAAAAAAAAAAATCATTTTTTTCCCAAAAATATTCTGGTCCCATATGAAAATTAAGACTTCCCTTAAGAGCTGAAATTAGCACCAACTACAGCTCAGTCCAGAACATCAAGGGTGTTTTGTGAAGAGTTATTGGCTTCCTGTAGCTAATAAAGCATCTCTCTGTTCTCTCAAAAGCAATAATTGCCCATCTCAGCAAATCAAACTTCCACACTGGCCTTTGCCAGCTACTGGGGAATGGTTCAGTGTAAGATGAGAGGAAATCAGACCGCTCTTCTAACATATGCCAGCCGTAAGTCTGAGCAGCTCATTCACCGATTTCTGCTCTAAAACTGAACCTGGTCACTACAGACTCTGTGAGAAAATTAGGCTAAATGTCATCTCCTATGAGACAAGGTCAGCCTGGTGACAATGGCTGTGACACAAACCTGCAACACACACAGGGAGACACTCATGCCATATCCAAAGGCAGGCTAATGCTACAGCAGAGAGAAGTTCAACATTTTTGCCTCCACAAGGCACACAGCGACCATTCATGTTGTGGTTTGCACCACTCAAGGTAAATTTTCTGCCAATGCCCATGGCACTCTGTTGTCCATTTCCTTGGATCAGTAATTTATCTTTCCTGCATGAACCTTCTTGACATGATGGACAACCTACTGGCGATGTCCAAGGGCAGTACAGAAAATACAGATTTTTAACAAGATGTTTATTTATTTGGAGAGATAAAAATGTAATAACCTCCTACAAAAAATAAAAAACCAAAAACCAGAATGACCTCAGGGTCTAATAAAACAAGTTAATCATTATGATAATTGTCAGTTCATAAGATAGTCTTCATCTTGATGCTTAAGTTGGATAATTATAGCAAAATCCTGAATTAGGGCTATGTGCCCTGTGAACTGCTTCAGCTCATCTCTAACCAGATGCAACCCTTTTGCCCATGTCAGTACAAGTTTTCCTGCAACCTGTCAGGCATGTAGTGTGGCAAAGATACTAAAAAATGATAAGACACATGTCAGCAATGCAAGTAAAATCCATCCCCACTTTTATCCTTTAAGATAGTTTATCCCTGCTTTGAGAGGCACCAGCTGCTGAGCAGACACAAAAGAGATGAAAAACACATTAACCATTATTCATAATAAAGGGTGAAATAAGTAAAGCAATAGAACAGCCCTGACAGTCATTAATGGTTGCAGTTCACTCTTCTCTGCAGTCAGAGTGCAGAAAGCATCTGCTGACCATACACTTGCAGGGTTTGTTATTCACCTCAGAGACACTATGACCTTCCCAGGGGAGGAAAATAAGGATGCACATTCATCTGCTTTCTACATTGGATCTCTAGGTAAGCCATTTTCTGCAATTAAGAGAGGTGCTGGCCAGTAAAACTCATGTGAGTCAGGCACTGACCTTAAAATTAATACCTTCCTTCTCCTACATATTCCTATTTTAACATTCTTTAATCCAAAGGAAAGGAGATTGCTGGTCTAATTCAAATCCTAGTAACATATCTCCCTCTTTCTTTGCAGCAGAAAGCTCCCAAAAGGCCAGCTAAGGCTCAAGCCACCATTCTGTGAATGCCAGATAATGATTAGCTGCCAGATAACGATTAGCTGTTTAAGGAGCTACCCATTGTGAGGCCACTAGTTACAGAAATGCATAACTAAGGCTGCATCAGCAACAGCAACAGGAAAAGAAAATGCACCCTCGATCGCTGACTTTACAGCAGAAAACAACTTGTCATGAATTGGCTTTTATTTGTAAACAGAAAAGTCAAAATGGCACTTTGACCTGTGTAACTGCAAGGAGAGAAAACATTTTTAAATTGACACATACTTCAGCAATTGGCAGGGGCCCTGCTGTCGGGCTATGCTGAGCCCTGTGCTCAGCTTTTACTCAGCTCAGTAACAACGCCAGGGACCTGGCACCACCTCTTTGCAGAGTAGTCTCTGGACTGCAGATGCCTGAAAGCCAAATGCTCTGAAAATGTGAACGGTGCCCTCCCTTTGTAGGAGGATGGCTATCACATGTGCTCATATAACTCAGAGCCGACACGCTGTAGTGACATTAGATTATAACGCTGTTTCAGATTCTGAAATCAGAGATATGGATTCCAAAATTAGGATAAGGCACAGCCGCTTCTAAGCCTTCTCCACAAAATGCCCATGTTTAAAGACTGTTGGCAGCACTCTTAACAAACAGAGACATGCATGTATGTGACAGGATCTCGCGCGCAGGCGACTCACTCCAACTGCCATCAGTGACTCACAGCAGGAGCCTTCAGCAGATGGCATGAGGTATCAGCCCAGCTTCTCGGTTCAGAGGCCAAATGAGGGTTGTGTTTACTGCCCAGTAGCTATGAGAGAAGATGCTCCACTAACATAGCTGCAGGGTGTGGACAGAGAGCTCATGCCAACGCAACACCATCTGCTCTGGAAGCTGCCTTGGCAACTGCTTGGGAAACAGACTCTTGACTTGCCTTGATTTACCTTGGTGTTAGGGAAAATTATTTTTATTATCAGCTGCCAGACAAAGATGAGACAGGGGAGAACAGGTTACCTCTTCCTGCCTACTCTCTTGCTGTCTTTAAGACAGCTCTTGTAGCAGCAGCTAGTGTCTCTTCGTCATGGCATACAAGTCATTTTAATGACAGTCATTTTGCCCCATTCCTGCATGCCTGTTCCAGAGAAATGGAAGCAAACATTTTAAGGGACAGTATGAAAATTCTTTATAATCTACCCTTTCTAATCTGCCACATCAATTCATCAGCCTACCCCGCGTCTGAGGCCAAGGTATAAGAATGTGATTTACAAGATGACTATAAACACAACTCAACAGAACACCTGCATGGATACCAATCAGTCAGCAGGACACAAAGTTCTGAGGAAAACAGAAAACAATACCACTCATATCCTTATTGGCTCATTATTTCTGAATGACAGAATCTTCTCTTTAAGTGAAAATTCACAGAGCTTGAGGCTGTGTCTAGAAACATTAACCTACTGTTTATAATACAGTGCCAGTTTGGTATCCATAGGGAACAACAGACATGTCTAGGCAAAGCTATTTACAGACGTTAAGATGAAGAAAGTAAAGATGTCAAGCTAAAGCACACTGAAGTCTTGAATGGAAGCACTCCGGAAGTACAGCACCTTCTGTTTGCTTAGTTTAATTCCCCCTCAAAGGGATTAAGTTAAACCCAAAAAGATACTTTTAGTTTTTAATAAGAGCATCTAGAAAGTTATTTTATGTTCTTTAATGTTATAGCAGTAATTAATTTCTCTTAGCCATACTCCATCCTTGTATGGTCTGAGATTACAGAACACTTGGTTGCTACCACTCTCTGGCTATGTATGCTGTATGCTGCAGCTCGTGGAAAATAACTCATGAGGTGCACAAAGCCAGGCACGACTTTTCCACAAGTTCAAGCTGTCCTCCTTCTGGAACAAGAGAAAACTGTGGCAGAGTACTCAAGAGGTGACTCCTGATGGTCACACAGTTGCTTGACTTGTCACTTCAGCAGAACCATGCACCATCACTGCGATCCACATCTGCAGTGAAATATACTTTTAAGCTCTGGAAGGCTTCCACTTTCTGACAATTTTTTTTTCCCCTGCAGGACAAGTTAAACCCACAGGATTATTTTTTTTTATGTCACAAAGAAAAGGGAGACAAGATAATTAAACCTGCAAAACCCTACATGAATCATGATCTGGGATTCATTCTAGTGTAGTATATTCAAAACCATGACCTGGGAATGACTCCTAATACGGAAAGCTGCTATTTTTAATTTTCTTCTCCTTGGTAGCAGGATGTATGTAGAAAGTAAGCTAGTAATAGCAGGGAGATAATCAGATATTAAAAAAAGCTACTTGTAAATGTACATTAAAAGTGCCAGCCTGCAGGAGCATTAGGTCAGGCAAATGCATTATATACAAGGGCTGATTATCTTGCCCTGGTATTCCCCAGAGGATACTATGTTTTCTAAACCCCAAAGGTCTTGCTTCCAGAATTCAAACAGAAAAGTGAGGTATTTCTCAATGCCTAGTGACTCTGTGACAGCATGACACTACTGAAAAAAAAAAGATGCCCAGAGTAACTGAAAACACACGGAAATTTAAAAATTTTGTCAAGTCTTCATCAAGACACATATAGTAACATTAATTCCAGTCAAAAGTTACAGGAAGTAATTTGACTGGTATACTCTGAGACCACAGTTTGCTTCCATCCTGCCATTCTGTTCCACTACTACACTCTAATCTTCCCCTTCTTGTGGAGCTTTCAATTTACGAACTTTAATTGTACAGTGAAGACAGCTATAATTATTCCCTAAGTGTAAGAAGTTGCCATTTGTTCTACTCAGTTTTTATTTACTCTCTTGGTCAAAAATAGCCAGTTCTCCAGATGATCCTTCTGTGCACTGTAACGCTTCTCAGTTTTGCACTGTTGGCAAATTTCATTAATAGATACATACTTTTTTTTTTTACATAAGTCATTAACGAAAACATTTGATGAGAGCACTCTGAAGATCAACCTTGCAGGAACCCTGTGCTAAACTGTGTCAGACTCAGACTCCCCTTCAGCTCTTCTTCAGCTAGTTTACTGCTATCACTAAAAAGTAGATTATGGCCCAGATTTGTCAATAATTTGCCAAAAGGCAAACAAAGCTCTGTTGAGGGTGTAAGAGAGAGGAGATCTGATGACGTTATGGGAACCCTTATTCAAAGTCCTCTCTCAAACAAGCTGGAGAGTGATTTTTCTGATACTAACGGCTTCTCCAGTCTCTGGACACAGTCAAATAAGCTCTGCCAGAAACAGGCATACATAATTCTTGCATTATTTATGATTTGTTCCTTTCCAGTTTTCATCACCAGGTTGTGCAAGTTCCAGGTACACACACACAGAGCTCCCCACCAGCCCCAGGCTCCAGCCTCCCAGGGCTGTGTCTTCCTGCACTCCCATCCCATCCTCTGCCAGCCCAACTGGCATTCTGCTTTTCAGGAGAAAATGTAATCCCTTACAAGAATTAGCATACAGGCATTTCTGGCAACTGAAACACCTCCCTCTTTGGTTACAAAATGCTGAGTTACCAAAACCTGAAGAAAAATAAGAGATTCTTCTCAGACAGTGGATGCCCTAACTGGAAGATGGTGATAGAAGCACCTTGCTATAAGACTGGAAACCTAGCAGTCAATTATAAAAATGACCTGCTCACTGGTTAAGTGTTTATTCTGGCTGCACCACAAATTATTGTAGACTTATGATAAGTTCGTACCTGTGGAGATAACAACGAAATGCTGGAAGGCTACTTAGGATAAGGTCTCATCAAACACAGGCACAGATGTGACACAGACACACACACTGCCCTCAGTAAAGGGACTGTACCTTAACAACTCCTCAAGCAGACCAGATTCAAAGGAGAAAGTTTAACAGAAAAAGCAATATCTGCCATTTCAAGGGTACCCAGACTCCTCTGGTCTTTCAAAAATTTAATGTTTTCCTCCCTTATATATTATTTTCCTTAAAAAGGACATTTAAAGAGCCCTTCAAATACACATCATGGCACACACTAGCCAAGGCTTTAAGCACAGCAAGGCAATGAGGAACAGTAATTTTCCCCTCTAGCGCAGAAGCATTAAAATAGCTGTAAGCTACAATAACAGGCATCTTGCACACACTACTAGTCAAACAATGCACACAACATAATGACTATTTTTGCAAGCTAACAGCTCTGCTTTGCAGTGCAGCATTAAAATGCATTTGCCCCAAACCCCCCATTGGCCAAACTACAATGATGGTCCCTCTGCTGGAGCCCCCACAGAGCAGAAGAGTGTGCTGGGGCACCCCAGCTGGACAGGATGGCTGTGGGCGCTTTGAAGAAAGCCCAGTGGGCACGGTCTGAGCACCGCGGGGCCCGGCAGCACAGCTCAGCACAGCTTGGGACACACAGCCACAGGCAATCCTAACCCAGGAGACAAGCCTGGCCAAAGCTTCTCTGTTAACGCTACAACAGAGAAAAACAGCACCTAGCATCTGATATGTCCCCATTCGCGTTGCTCGATGCTATCACATGAACATGCTGCAAGGCTGAAGCAAAAAGCAGCGGTTTATGCTGTAAGCACTCTCGCTGTAATTTTGTGCCCGTAATACACGTGCTGTGTTTACACCACCATACTAAAGAATTTTAGACTTTAAGGACTGTCTATGAAATATAGTTCCTTCTAGTCACATTTAAACATGCCATCAAAAATTTCTGGTATTTATCTACCACATCTCTATCTGTGCAAGTTTTCTGCCAAGGGATCTGAATTATTTTCACGGCCTAATTTTTTTCAGAAAGCAATTTTCTAGGAAGCCACAGAATTGTCCAATGTTTTGGGGGAATACAAGCAGAAATATTTATTTCTACACACTCTGAAGAGGAAAACCAAAACATTTTATTGAGAAAATATCACTGTATAAATATTAGTTGTTCCTTCTGATCCAGCAATGTGAATTACTCAGCACTATAGCTGGTTTTTGCCTTTCATCTCACTGACAGCATCAGTGACAGAATGACAATCAAAGAAAGAGGGAGAGAGAGATAAAAGGACACAGAGATATACTGCAACAACATTACGTATACACACAGGTTGAGTATTGATGTGCTATGAGCATAGGATGATCTGGAATGACACAATCAGGAAAAGGCAATGCCAAGAAGGGTTTTTCTCTTTCTTATTAATTGATTATTCTCTTTGCTAGCAGAGGAAATTTAGGCCAACACTGCTGCTTTCCTAGTAGAGACATGATGTACAGTAAAGGAGGGTGTGGGGTAAAAAACTGAAATAATTTAAACATCTCCCTCTTTTTGTTTTTCTTATGCATTGCACACTGCTGCTGATTTAATAAGAACGTCTTAGGTGCTGCCTAACTGTGCCAAATTAACAAGAAGCCTCTCCTCTGCAGCAGCTAAATGCTGGCACCCTGCAAAAACATGTGTAACATGTTCCACCTTCACAATGGTCTAATGTATTAATAATTATGCAGAAAACAAATGTAATGCAACTTCTTATGATGATGAAAAGGTATGTTAAATTGAGGACTCTTCTCCCAGTAAAAATCCCTTTGCTACTTAAAAGTGGTATTTTTTAGTATGAACGTTTCTCCCTTCCCCTGCCCCCCTCTCCTCTTCAAAGAATCCTCAGTAATGGCAGAAGATCCATATGTATTTTACAGCACAGGAAGTTTTACGGGGACGGAAGGAGAGTGGGAGGAGTAGCAAAAGTAGTTATCAACTGCACACGGCATATGAGCCAAGGCAGGATCCGCTTCCCAGACACATTCATGCCTGTAATGTTCCCAAACTGCTGAGTGTCTGTACAGCTGCCTTCACACAGCGGCTCAGAGCTCCTGTCTTCTCCCATATTGCTGATGGCACAACAGCAGCACTGATGGTTTGCGTGTCTGTGCAGTCTTCTTGCACAGAGAAAGGCAAGGGGGAATATGTACACATTTTAAAACACACCTCTCCAGTAAGAAGGCCAAGGACAGAGGAGGCCATTTTGCTGTATAAACAGGCTTGCTCAAAGCCTGCAGCTGGCACTGGATGACAGATGGACATTTTCTTTCTGACACTGTTTCTCCCACCAAAGCAGCAAGAGAGATGTTGCCAGGCTGCCTCTGTCTCTGCCTACAGCCCAAGACAAATTGCACAGAGGTGGGTGAAGAGCAGCATGTTGAAGCAACTGATAGAAACCTGGCTCCTTTCTGAAATACCTCTTCAGCTTCTGCTTAAGAATATGCTACATAGCAGAGTGCATATTTTGTGATTTATTCATAAGTTGCACCCTTTTACTAGCTATTTTTAAGTAAGTATCTAAGCAATCTGCACAATCCCTAAAATCTAGTATAATAATTATGATACCAGTTATGGTAAACAATTCCCACAGTAATTGAAGGTAATAAATCATCATCATGGAAATTTCTTGTAGTTGCAGTAAGATTTTCGAAACATTTGATGTAAAACCAGAGCTCAGCTTCTCAAATGCAAAACAGATACTGCCAGTCTTTTCAGAAATTGTTCAACAGGCAGACAGAGCTCTCCAATGCACTTACAGATCCTCTGAAAAAATACTGACCGATCAGATGGAACCAGATTTATTTTTAAACAGCTATTGAGTACTGAAATCAGCCTCACTCAGTGTCTGGTATTAAAGTGTACTTGGTAGCCTGCACTTTTCCAAAAATCTTTTGGTATCTGAACTTTTATGAAAATGTTCCCATGACTGCGGCCACCAGGCTCTTCTGACATTTTGTCACAGCAGCTGCTTCCCTCCCTGCCAATTCCACACACTCAGGTGCAACAAAACAAGCAAAAACTTTACATCCCCTTTCCTAGCATGCTTCCATACGACTGCTGCCTGCAGAACTCCTGGAGCAGTGGAATAGTAGGGGACAGAAGAGCCCACTTGTATGGCCCGGCCACCCCTGCACCCCTGCCCACAGGTATGCAAGGTACAGGGCAGCACGGAGAGGCAAACTCACCTCGAGCAGCAACCCCTCTCCTTTGCAGTACAGTCTTTGCAGCCCCTTTCACTCCCAATTCAGGTCACCTCAAGCATCAAGCTCAGTGCAGCAATGACAGCTCTCTACTTAAAGCACAATACTGAGCAAGGCAGTGATAGCCATCCCTGAAGGTATACTCTGACCCTGGCTCAGCATCTAAATGAAGGGGAAATAATGTCTGGGACCCTTGAGGCTGGGAGCTGTTTTGCCCAGAACATTTTCTGACCCTTCCTCTGAAAGACCTGATCCTCCCATCACTTCCCCACTCAATTAAACAGTACTTAGGTCTGAAGAGCCACTGATTTCAAACATTTCCTTGCTTGATTAAGGCTTGCTCATCAGGAACAATTCAGTGATGGGGCTTGGATGGATTACCTTAGCTAACTTGCATATGTACCTTAATGCAGACACATGGGTTGTTTCGTTCCTATTAATATCAGCTATTATCTTTATTTCTGCTTTGACTCATATTCTGAATCTCAGTCAAGCAAGACTTCTTGACTGTAGAGCAGAGCTGACTGAGAAATTAGTCTTTACAATTTCATGGAACAGCTATGTGTTTGCCTCAGTCTGATGAGGTATGCAGACTATTATCTTGATAATAGTGGAAGAGCAGACTTCCTATCTGCAAATGACAGAAGGGGATAAACTAAAGGAAACATGCATCTTCAGCTATCCAGTGGATAAAGGACTGCTTTACCCATTTCCATTTCCACTTTCACTTTCATGCTGCAGAGATTAATGCATTTGTTTCAAAGTATTTAGATGATCTCAGATTTAGTAAAACAATTTGGGGGATTGCTTTTAATAAAATGTAAACTTCAAACAAAATTTTACCTCGTATTTACCTGATAGGCAAATTTAGAGTTTCCATTTTGTACCACATATTATACTGCACACTCTATGTAATCTACAGCAATTGATACAAAAATTATAGCTGACATCTACAAAATAAGTCCTAACAAATAGAGGGGTCCTCAAGAAAAATCTCCCATGTTGCATGCAAACAACAAAACACTTCTGCAAAGGCCGTGGGACATTTCACACAAGACATCAGCAACAAATAGCCTCTTGTAGTCACCATGCCAGCAAACATACAGAGAAAGAAACCCACAACTGGTGACTAGATATTTGGAAATATTATACAATAAATCTTGCTATTCTCAAATTTACAAATAAGTTCATAACAAACCAACAAACTTTGGGTTTAGTACAATGAGAAAAGGCTATCTACCAAAACAAAAATATTTTCTTCAATAGGCATCAAAAGTAAAGTCTATTTACTAGTAAAAAGAACTACTATGTATACATTTTTCATGGATACCATTTTGATATAAACATTAATGTATGAAATTTGACAATGGTGTTTATTTGCCTTGTTTAAAGCTGAAAGTTAGAAAATATGAAACATGCTTGCCTCAGAATACTAAAACAAATCACTTGAAAAATCAGTTATCTCTCCTTTCACAAAAATATATGTTTGCATTAAAATCAAAAGCCAAGCAAATTAAAAAAGAAAAGCATAAAAAGGAAATTCTTACTTTAACTTCCACTGTCTTCCCACCTTGCTCGATATGCCTCTCAAGATATTCAGAAGACAGCAGGTCACTGCAAGAAGAAGAGATAAAGAACCATAAGCTTCGTGCATGTGTTCTTGTACTTCCTCTCAGCAAGCACTGATTAAACATTTACATTTGAAAAGGGCAAAATCTGCAGGATACTTTTCCTAAAATGTTCATAAAAATCACTGAAACAACCACCTCCAAGGGAGTTACACAGTGCATGGGATACACTGATTTTTAACAGCAGAAGGTGGGACAAGGAAAACTGAGGGGAGTTTCTTCATGGAAGGTTCAAACCCAACCACTGACACTGACTGTAATTCAAGAGACTTTTCTATTTGCTGCTAAAAGCAAACAGCACAGAAGTCAGGTGAACTTCAAAAAAAAGCAAAACAAGCAGAAGGATTGGAAACCAGTTGGAATCTGAGGGAAAACCGCAGCTGTGTTGGCAGGCTTCAAAGGACATAGTGGCACAACAATGACAGGACCTTGTAACACCAACATAGTGAGCTCAGGTCCACGCTGCACAGGCAGGCAAAGCTGTGGGCCCCAGGAGCTGCAGCCCAGGAAGGCTCACAGCACAGATGTAGACACTCCCTGGGAGCCCTGCAGCTTTAGCAATGCCAGAGGAAGAGGCTCTGGGCAATAGCAATCCCAGCCTCCAAGTACACAAGGACTTGGAACAAACACAAAGGAGAAAAAACAATCAGACCTGAGGCAAACATATATAAATTAAATGCAGGCTGTATTTACTAAGACACTCAAATGCTAAACCAGTCAAATCCTCTTCCTCATAGTTATTTTCTAGTCAGGCAAACCACAGAATCACAAAATTGGTAAGATTGGAAGAGACCACATTATCTACATCATAAATTTCAATAAGCATGTTCAAAGACTACAAAATTTTACTGAGATTAAATCAGTATAGAGTCTTGCTATTGTCCCACCTCAGTGGCAATTAAGCTAGAAAAGATGAAAAATTGGTAAAATGACAAGAGGCAGGTTGGCCACTGGGGCAGGAGGCAGTGAGCACACACCTGCTCGGCAGAAGAGGCAAAAATTGAGTATTTCTCCTTCAAACAGCAAAACACCTGAGCTTAGACATGAACTGACCTGCTGAGGGAGGACAGGAACAGCAGAGCAGCACCCAGGGCAGTGGCTGCTCAGCTTTCTAGAGCTCTGCCCCAGCCAAACAGGCAGCAGGACCAAGGACGTTTTTGCTCACAGAGACATCAATGACTGTCCTGAGTGAGCCTCATGCAGGATAAGGTTGGAAGTATGGGTCCTCCAGTATCAGCTCTAAAAACTGCCAGCTTAGTATTTGCATTAATTAACCAGGCACAAAACGCAGGAGCATTCCAATGAAATATGCTGATAACATTAAATTGGAAAGCATGGAGAATAAAAGACATTGAAAAAACTCCCATAGGAAAGACTGGAATGATCTTCAGGACTGGATATTAGAAATAGAATCCAATTCAATTGTACAAAGAGCAAATTTATGCACTTAAGGGCTGGAGGGAATTTCTATTACCTTTTTTTGGAGGGCCTGGTTTATAAGGAAGAGAGACATGACCACACTTGCTTCTGGCAAAATGATTTGGCAGATCAATAGAATGTCTTCCTGGAAAACACAACTGTCATCCCAGAATATGTCAAAGAAGATGTATTTGCAGTCAAACTGAGGTAAGATTAATATCACTGCCCAAAGGAGACCTCTTTTCAAATAGTGCAGACAGGTACTGGACAGCTTTGCTTAAAAAGTTCCATTACCTGGAAACACAGAGAGGCTCCTGAAGTCTAGCAAAAAATTGAGTTGTGAGGGAATGTGAATGCACCAGAGTTTACACACCAAGATATAAAAGCAACTAATTAAGCTACAGAAGATGCTGGCAGAACCTCAAAGGTACAAGGACTGTGAATGAGTCAATGGAAATTGGATGTTAAAAAAAAAAAGACTTTGTATCTAAGTGTAAGGGACTGAGGCAACAAAATGAGGGATGCTAACAAATTTCTGAATGGGAGCATCCCTGGGACAAGTGTCCATGGAGGCGGGGTTTCCTCAGTCTCAGTGAGTTCACAGCTGGTCGCTGCTGAAAGCAGGGAGTCTCAATGCCCCCTCAGGAGCAAGCACTGAACCTACCTTGTGTCAGCACAAACACTCATCAAAACACACTTGGTGTCAGCACTGGCACTCATCAAGGTACTTGGGAGGGCTAACAAAACCATGTTTTTGCTGCATTAGGTAACTGAAATTCCTTGGGAAGAGGTAAAATAGGCTCCAGAGCTGATGCAAAGGAGGGAACAAGCAGCTCTCAATAAGCATGAAAGAAAGAGTGAGTGACTCCCTTGGCCACTGCAGAACCAGCGTGAACCCCTTTAATTCTGGTCAGGCCCAATATCTATATTGATGCTTTGCACAGCTGCCTGCAGATGACCCATTACTGAGGAGCACCTACAAGAGATGCTGTTGAACTACTGATTACAATAGTCTGATCCCTCTTAGAAGGGAATATTAAATATTTAGGATACTCATGCCCTGGGGGAAGGTCAAAGACTTCTATAAGGTCTTGTATGCATTTTCCAGATTTAGAAATTTACACAGATGTTCTCTTAAAATGTATTTAGTTTAGCTTACTGAAGTTAGTTATATAGTTTCCCAGCATTCACTACACTCTTTCAGCAAAAGTTTATGCTTCCACAAATTTAATAAAGATTCCTTTATAGCTTAGGGCTCTACTTTTACTCTTCATTATTTCAGGGGGACTCAGTTAAACTAATGTCGTCCTCCTCATCTGATGGACACAAAGGTTTTCGTGCCAAGAAAGATGCAAGAGATTATAAAATATAAGACAGTAAAGTAAGTCTATAGCACAAAGACTGAGATCAAACAGATTGGCTTAACTCGGTTGTTAATACTTTACAGTTGTATTTGGAGAGATGACAAGGAGAAGCGCAGGTTCTTTGCATGTGGGTCCGACAAAATTACTGCTTTTTAAAAGATACTGCTGTTAATGTTTTAATGTTCTGGAAGATCGTATGTTATGTTCTCAAAAATCTGGAAATTGTGTCTGGCATGAGAAAACAAAGACATTGATCATTCTCTGCCTTGTACAACACAAGAATTAGAAGGCAACAAAAGAGGTCAGTAAGCTCAAACCTAAAAGAACCTTTTCTGGCACAGCTGCTGATTACAATGTGCAACATACTGCAGGAAAGCGTGAACACTAGAGGTCTGTACTGGTGCAAGGCGGGAATGGACAAGTCAGCGGACGTAACTGGGAGCTGCCAAACACACAGACACTGTACCTGACTCAGTGCTGGAGTCCTGGAAAAGGGCTCTGGAGAAGCCTCATACATGCTTGCTCAGCTCTTCCACTTTTCCCTCACCATCAGCCCTGGACTACTGGGACTGGGCAGTTGGCCAAGCGCCCCTCTGACCTGACCTGGGCTGCTCTGCCTGCACCCTGGAAGGGTCCTGTTTCTCCCTGGGGTTACACAGGGTCCCATGGCATCCAGCTCCAGGGTTGCTGATGGTCAGTCAGCTGCTCTTCTCCCACCCACCACCTCAACGAAGGACATACCCAGGCTGTTCAAGTCGTATTTACTTTCAAAGTAGGCCAAAAGAACAATTCCTGAACAGCTCCATCCATTTTGTCTTCCTGATCAGTCCTTACTTTGAGGACAAAAGGGCTGGAAACAGCTGGGGAGTTGCTGGCATTCCCCTGCTCCCCCCAAGGTCTGTCGCGAGTGCCTTGATTCTCAAAATGAGCCTGTCTGGAAGGCAAACGCCACGAGGTCACCTGCCTGCACAGCTCCTTGGGACTGAGTCCACAGCTTGCAAACAGACCACAGATCTGAAATGTAGAGAAATTTTTAAAGCCTATCCTAAGTAACATGGCAGGATATGTCTGAGAATATTTTATCAGTATAAAACCCCATAAATGAAGCCATGTTATTTATTATTATGATTCACAGCACTAAAAATATCATAAAACACACAACACTCTTGTAGATCCAATAACTCAATCAATGCTATTAAAAACTAAGCTACAACCTAACCATTATACACAATCTTGAAAACTCAGGCCAAAAGGTATCACCTCATAGGTGGAGTCATGTTTTGTCTGCAGTAACAGTAAAGGCACATAACTGCATAATTTTAATAGAAGTCCTTACTTTAAAATGAACAAAAATCTAGATTAAAATACTTGTGAAACATGATTACAATTATTTAAGCAAGATAAAACAATCAGCATTAAAATAATAAGCATTTCAACGTAACATAAATCAATAAACACTTTCCTATGGTAGAAATGAAACAGGAATAATTTAGCTTGCCTGCCAATCTATCCTAGAAACCATCTTTGTCAGCTTAAGTGGTAGTTTTACTATTAATTATAAATAAAACTGGCATGTTAAAAAAAAAAAGAACAAAACAGATTGGGGAAAAAAATCTTAGAAACACAAGGGATGGAGAAAATTATAGAGAAAAAACACCAATACTATAATTGACAATACTGCAGAATGTGATTTTCAGAAACATTTGCTGACGCATTGGTGCAAAATTTTTGAAAAGGCATGGCAAAAACCTGCATATGCTAAGACCTAAAAATAAAACATTTCACAGGAAAAAAGCACATGTGATCTGTTGCTTTTACAAGGAAAAAAGCTGCTATGCTGATAAAGGCAATTCTGTTTCCAGAGGTCTGTTATTTTAGTGTACACAAATTAAGTAGTGTCATTTTGTTTACAGCAGCAGCATTTTTGAAGCATTATCTCAGTCCATATGAGCCTCTCCCATACAGATTCAATAGCATAAGGGCCAGAACAAAAAAATGAGCAAGCTCCTCTTTGCTCTTCCAACTTTCCCAGTCACACCAGTACACAAGAGGCAGAAGCTGGGGGAATTTTATTACAGAACAGGGCCCCAACCAAGGAAATTATCCTTATCCAAGATGATGCATATACACGCACCTAAATTCTACCTTGAATCAACTGTAGCACTTATATATGGAGTTTACCAAAATAAAGCTGGGATTGGGAACCCAGGAAAACAGATCAGCTTTGGATACAGATGGGTTCCCCAGCAGAAAGAGGCTGCCCCAGGAAGAAAAAGAGGTTAAAAAAAATGTGGTGGCAAAAGAAAAGAGGACAGAACAGGTCAAGTGTTTCAAGAAAGAGAAAGAAAAAACAAGAGGTTACAAAGCACTTCAAGTCAAAAGAAGAAAAAAAGAGGTGAGTAAAGATTTTTGAAAAAGGAAGAGGTTTGCATTTGAATATGAAATGGAGAAAAACCTCGGAATTATCCTTGTAAATTTAATAGAAACTTGCAGTTTCAAACAGAGAAGGAAAACGCCTATCACCAGTTTCTGAACAAAAATTAACTCTCCACATTTAAGAGACAGAAAAGCCTAACAGTTATGGAAGAAAAAGAGCAGAAATTATAGTGTTCTCTTTAGAGGCCATAGGAAGAATTACAAAGAAAGGTAGAAATAAAGGGAGTTCATAATCACAGTACTATAATGTATCTTTGTCAGCATCAGTGTTATAAATAAAAGAAATGACTGGCTTCATGATACCTGATATCATTGCTGTGTCTCCTTGAACACTGTAGGAATTCTTTATCATTTATTCATCCTGACTTGTCTCCACAACTCTCCTTTATGTACACCTGAAATTTCAGATTAAATATGGTGCAGACAATGACATCAAAAGAGAGATCTGAGGTAAGATGCATTACTGAAAAGGAAGACAGGGTTTTAGTTGAGATCAGCAGAAAGGTCTAGATGGGTTGAATGCCAGCAGGAAATTATCAACAGACATACGGAGACCTTCCAGAGAAAACAAGAGGTTTAGGGAAATGATGGAGACACTGATAAGAGATAGATGCCATATCAACTGCACAGTTAATGTTAGCCCACATGGCAGAGCAAGCTGTGAGAAGGAAGCCTCCTGCAACATCATGCTTGAGAGGGCTGCAGTAAAAGGAATGGGCACTGTCAGGGTACCAGGCACATGAGGATGAGAAAGCTTCCCATAAAATGAAATATTTTCCCCCAGTGGTGTACATCCTCTACCAAGTATTAACAGGAATAATAGATATGGAAGGAGTGGCTATCAGAGGACATTTTTAGTACAGCCCATCTTGTACACCAAGGAAGATAAGGCAGGTTGATTATCGTAAAACAAGGAGCAAGAAAGTGGAAAACTGGATGAGAGGGAACAGAATGGATGTTTCCATCTGCCAGTCAGTAAGAGTACAAAGAACAATTTGTATTACCTTGCATTACACTGTGGTTCTAAAATATGAGCTAACTAAAATATACAGCAAGATAAACTCAAAAAAGCCACTTAGCTGGCAGATTTCTGTATCTCACTACATGGGACACTTTAATTCTCCTTTATCCTCATGCCTACTCCTCTCTGCTCATACATGATCTTTCAGGGGGGATTAGCTATCTCCATACTCCATGAACCAATCTGCTTTAATAGCCACAGCTCTGAAACTTTCATCTCCTCCTTCCCATCAAAAGAATTGTTGATTTTTTTTATGTGGATGGTTAATTTAATTAATGACTGTATCTCTTAAGTTAGCCAAATGGACTAATCAATCAGAATTAGATAGCTTCTCGTAGATAGGGCAGCAATTCTCACAGTGTCTACTCAGAGGAAGGAAAAAAAAACAACTGAGGAAAACAGAGTCAGTTCTTGTCTGCACAAATAGAAGTTTCACCCCTTTTTAAAATATTCTTCCAGTACTTTTCTGTCCTTGTTGCAGCTAATATGAAAGGGAGAAAGGAGAAAGAAATTTCTTAATGTTTCTGCCTACTCCTACTACTAAAGGTTTTCTTCAAAAAGAAATTAGGGACTTAAGAATGGGTTAAGTCCTCAAAGCATTATACACAAATGCTGAGTCGTACCCACTCTCAGTCCTTTCCTGGAGCTTAATTTCACGTTTCACAAAATTACTCAGCTTGAATCTCTGATGACGTTTCTTCCAAATACTAACATTTGCTCATTTTTTTTCCCTCTCCAGGACTTCTCACTTAGATCCCTAATGCCATCTGACTTAAAAATGCACTTAGTCCCTTTATCCCTCAATAGCTACTTTGCCTGCAGGACAGGATAGTAACTGTCCTGCACCCTACTGCAGAGGGCAAACTGCAAAGCAACTCTGCAGCCCTGAGCAGGGCCTCCATTCTGGCTTTAGAGAATTCTGGCTTACAGTTCTGGCTTACAAATAGCATGTGTTTCATTTCTGAACTGGCTTCGTTTCTTGATGGGAAAAGGTTTAAGCAGGTTGAAGACATTCTTCCTTAGTTTCATGAAATTTCTATTACACACATGGCTCCTATTACTGGCACATAAAAGGAGAGAGTACACAACAACAGCTCCAAGGAAAACCTGTGAAGCAACAGCGATAGTTGGAAGGCTCAGGCTGGTGTGACCATATCCTGCTGGACATGCCTTGTGCACGTGAACTGCACCTGAAGTACATCCAGTGCCATTCTATGGTGCCACTCTCCATCTGTAGTTACCACACCATGGATTTTTCAGCTTGTCCTTTACAATCTTTGCAATTCAGTTTGAACTCCCCTATCTAAATGACCACATGGACAATTTTATGACAATGTAATGATCAACAGATACTGCTTGCCTTTTCCAGGGGAAAAAACTTAGAAGTTTGTATTTAATTTCTGCAGCTAGGAAAAGACATACTCACAAACTAACCATTTACTCATATCACCACAAGTTTCTTACCGCTATGTTTTAAGGAAATCTGAATAATGCTCCCTACCCCAACAAACTAAGAGCAAAGCATAGCTAAAGTAGCTCTGAAATCATAATTTCAGGTTCTATTTTTTATGGCAACTTAAATATTAACAATAATTTGATTCTATTTCTTGCATCAATATTAATATTTCCTAATACAAATACTGAAATCGGGAAATAGCATCTGATATGATATATGATGAACAGGGTTTTTTTTAAATAAGGCATTTTAAAATATTACGTGGCACAAGCACTGCCAAAGGGCACAAATTCAGTATGACAGTTAATTCACGCTGCTGGTGACGGAGGGAAGGTGATTACAGTCTTCTGTTTCAGACAACAGAGAGATTTAATCTAATATCCTAACAAGGAAGCTGCACACACACACACACATACACACAGCTGTCCCGGTATGCATGAGAAGACACTGCTACTCAAGATACCACAGTGCTAAACTAGAGGCTTGAACAAGCAGAAAGAGCAGACAGCAGGTGTTTGCAAGATTCTTGTCAGGCAGAAAGGTGAAACAGGATTTTTCTAGCTCTAAATTTGTTTACACAGGCAGAGTTGAAAGCAGTCTGGGCAAGGTTCACTTTGCTCCTTACCCAGCTTTCCTGACAGTACTGATGGCAATGCAAGTGTCAATAAAACCTCACTCTTTTTTTGTTGATGAATAATTTACACTAGCATTTCTTCAAGCAATTACTTCTTTTTTTCTTACAGAAATTTCAGAAATCCTATTAAAATGAGCAGGTATTTTTAGACCATGTTCATAGCCTTACTACAAAGCAGTTTCCTCAACGCCATTCTGCTCATTCTGCTCATATTACTTAAAAGTCAGGATAAAAACAGTTAATTTTAGTATTTGACAGGATGGTAAATTAATCAGAAAGGGAAAAGGAATGCACACGAGAAGCACAGGCTACACATTTTCCTGCACAAATGTACTAGTGCGGTCTAATCCTAGTTTTTAATATGCCTCTTCATACAGTCAAGCTGTTTTATACTACATGGAAAATCATTTCCCAAGTAAACTCACTTGTGATTTCAACCACATTTCAATCCAACTCTTTGTGTATCATCCATAAATGCTATATTGAAATAGAAAAACTGAAAAATTAAATGGGTAAGTATTATACATATCCCTGGCATTACTTCATGCTATTAAAAACAAGTACATACATTTTGTATGGGACACCTGTATCATTTAGTGAATGAACATTATTAACTGTTTTTATTTGGTAGCTTCCTTCAAGATTTGCCCTCAAATTTTAGTTACTGTAAACATGGTCTTGCCCTGGAGCAAATATACAAATTATTCCTGCACTCATGAACATTTCCATGATGCTCTCTCAAAGCATTCGCACAACACAAATACTGAGTCCTCCACTTACTGCTCCTTGGGAGAGTTAGCACTTCCCTCAGTACTACAAAGCTGTAAAGTATCTGTTTGGATAGGGTGCCCAGTCTGAAACTCGACAGAGACATATATTGCAGAAACACAGTGTCTTTTCCATCTGAACACATTTCAGATATGTCCTGCTCTGCGTTGCAGTCTGGACAACTCTGGAGCTCTTGAAGCTCTTCAGAGCTGATCCCAAGTATTTTCGCATGGCACGCTGAAGAACAAGGAACTGTCACTACAGCAAGTGGTGAAGGCTTCAGTTTGGGGAATGTTTGTCCAGAGCCATGCAGAAAACCCCTGTCAAAGAGACCAGGCATCACCACTTGCTTTGCACACACGCAATTTACAACCCAGGACCAGGCAAACTGGGGCTCTCCAGCAACCTGCCTTGTTGCCAGCACAGCCTTGCTTCACTCCCAGACTACTTTACATTGGCAACAAACTGTGTATGATTACAGAAGTAAAATAAAAAACCTTAAGATGCAGAAAATAGGAATACAAAGGGGCCAAATTATGCTCTGCCTCAGCTTCTGCCTTTCATCACCTTCTTTCAAACTCACCCCCACCATACCTACCTCCCTCTCCCTGATCACATTCCTACACTTCCTTTATTCCCCAGCCCATCACCCCTTCTTACCAATCAGCATTTCCGTGCCACTGCTTCCCACTTCTGCATGATGCCAAGAAAGACCAGAAAAGGAGTCAGTATCTCTTCAAGAGAGATACAGTTAGGCACTAACACTGAACCTACCCATCTTAAAATGTGCACCTTTAATGACAGTAAAGCCTTCCCCCACTGTCATTTCTTTTATAAGCACTCAGGACGATTACGCCCTTAACACTCATGGTTACCTGCTGCTTGAACTTTGCATTTTATCCTGAATATTTGAATATTTGAAAGGCTGCATGCCCCAAGAATCTTTTATGCAGTAGTCACCAAGAATAATTTTGTCTAAACAGTGTGGATTTTTATATAATTATGGAGTATTCACATAAATGGATTGAAAAATTATAGAGAAGTTCGGGGTTTTTGTTAATCTAGTGATTGCATCAACTGTTGAAGTACCTGAGATGTTTCAGTGAAAAAAAGACCAGTAAATAATGGTTACCACTACTTTTATTTTTGTTCACAAAAGATTTTAACTTTAGAAAAGGGTATACCTGAAAACAGTTTCAACTTGAAACATCACAAACCTTAAATCTAGGAACGAGATTAGTTTCCAGAAACTATTCTGAAGAAGACAATATGCTAGAAATTCAAAAAGACAGAAACAGGCTTGAAACTAAGACATTGAAAAAGCCTCTTATTGGTAGAGGGGCTAAGGAAAAATGAGTCATAACATGAAAAATGTCTTCAGTGACAGGCAAATTAAAGAGCAAGAAGCTGAAATTACCTCCTGTAGCACTGTAATGTCTCTATTTTGACAAAGAAGGTCAATTTTAATAGCGCAGATCATTGCGTGGATCAGAAGTCAAAGGTCTCACACTTCAGTTGTGGGTGAAACAGCACTTTAGGCCAAAACTACTCAAAAAAATTCAGTTGCACAGTTAAGAGAGACAAGAAAAGAAGTCTCTTGAAGAAGCAGGTTGCATTACTGACAAAGTATCTCAAAATATCCACACATGAAAAATGACATGAAGGTTTGTGAAATACAATTCATGGCACAACTTAAAAATGAATGAAGAGTGGGAAGACAAGAGTCCCTTAACCACCAAATCCTCAGGAGCCAGATTCTGAGACAACACTAATCACTTAACCACAGTCCAAGAAATTATCACAGCTCCCTCAAACTTACAACCATCAATTTTCATTTAGCATAGACAACTACAAGAGTACAGCTAGCTTCACAGAGGCAAAAAAATCCATTTCCTAATGCTGTTCCAAGTCAAATTTGTCTGGCTTGCCAGATGGCTCTGGCATTGTTGATGACCCAGCAGGTTACTTTGCCTCCCTGTGTGTTACCTACCAGTAAATCATCCTCTTTAAACTCAAAAGGCTCTTCAATTTGAAGAGAGGATTGGGTGAGGATAGGGGAATATGATAGAGGTTTACGATATCATGTAAGCCATAGACAGAATTAATGCAAAGTTGTTATTCACCTAATTCCACATTAGTAAAATTGAAAAGTACTTGAAGAAATTAGAAGACCGATTTAAAACAGATCAAAGAAAACACTGTGTCACACAACAAGTTGTGAATCCCTGCATCACATTGCCACAGGAGGCTGCACAGGCAAAGAGTACCAAAAGGTATCTCTGAAAGGGACTGAAGTCATGGACAGTGAGTTCATAAACAGGTACTTTATAAAAGGTACACACAGGAATGTGCCTTCTGGCATCTCCAATCAAACAGTCATGGATTTTGGGGGGGTGAATGGAATGGAACCTGAAAGTGGCCCAGCACATGTGCTCTTTCACAGCATTTCCCATTTCCAGTGCCAAGACAGATGGACCACTGGTATGACACAGTTTTACTTCTTTTGTGTTTAATCACTGTCACTGCTTCTTAGGGTGAAATGAATATAGTAATTTGATATTTTAAAATTACTTTTCTTCCAAAGTCATTTTCTGAAACTGAGAGGAAATACATTTGTGCTTACAGGATACAAATTATTTTTCCACATATTAGCACAGGATTGCTTTTAAATACATGGTTCATACGCACACCATGTAACCTACAACAGTGTACAGAGCAACAGTGGCCAGCATCACCCTGCTGGCTGCATCCATTGCAGAGACTGCTCCACAGCTGTAACTGGAGATGCATTTCTGTAAATGCAGCTGTGACAGTTCTCCATCTGCTGCTGCATGGATGAGACTACAATTCAATTCATACTGATAATGCTACATCAAAAATCCTGCAGGTTCAAATATCTCCCCCTTTTCTTATCATAGGTATCACATCCTTCCTACCCTAAGACAGGCTTCATTCCTCTATATACAAAATTCCCCATATTCACACCCCTCAAGACAACAAAACTCTCTATTAAGACCAGTTATGCTGGTAGGTGGCATAACTATGGCTGGTTTCCAAGCAGTAGGAAAGGGAACAGGATTAAATCCTTGACATTTCTAGTGGTGATCATATATCCACCTAAATTGGTGTGTTGATTGGTAAAAGAAGTTAAAAATACAATTCTAAGGTTTGTAGTTGGTTCAGTCATGCAGCATTGGCACAAGTTCTCATTTGACTGATGCTCTTCTGCTACCATTCATTTCTTCTACACACATATGCATGCATATATATATATGTATATATCCTATATATATATATATACACACACACAGAGCTCCTCTATATGCTATATATCCATATAAATTTATATTGGCTAGAGCTCACATCTTTAGGAGGCATCTGTCAACAATACACTATGCATGAGACATCCAATTTGCTTATTTGTTTTCTCTTGTTCCTTCATCACACCTTTTTCCTACCCCTTTATTCTCATCTTTCATGTCATCGTCTCCTAAATCAAGACCAGTCCACAGCCTTGCTTGCAGAACTGTCTGTTTGGAGAATTCTAGCTCAAAATTCCAGTGATTACAAAATAGCAGACTATTAATAGCAGACTATATGCTCTCTTTCTTGACTCAAAAACAAACCAAATTGTTTTATTCTGCATGCCTACCACTGTGTCTAATGTGCTAACAGACATTTTCAGCGTTTGACATAATTTATTCAGTCATGCTCAAAAACAAACCACCTGTAACTTCTTATGCTGCCACCTAAGCCATGGTTTAAATTTCAGAAGATACATATCCCAGGATGGAAACACTGGCAGGGTCAAAGCAGATCCAAGTATATTGAATTCTTCCCACGGAGTTTTAAATCTGAATCACCACCTCCTTACATCTCCAGAATGCTTGCCTCAATGAAGCAGGCTTATGATTCCAGCAGAAACTAAAATTTTTCTTTTTTGTGATAATGCAAATCCTTATGACTATTTTGTCTTTTCCTGTAGCCTCTTATCTTTCAGCCATGATATGACTATAGACAGAAACATTATACACCCATTTATAATGAGTGTAATACATAATGATTATTTATAATGAGAATAGATTTCTAAGAAATACCTTATTTATTATCTATTAATCTTATCTATTTTTATCGTGAAGTGTTCTCTCCAGGTTGAAAAGGGATCTTCATACTTGAGTGTGCCAGTTCCAACCACTACTTTTCAAAGAACTAACCTCTTCATTTAGAGGTTATTACCTATTTCTCTTTCTTTTCCAGGACTGTCATATTTTCTCTAGGTCAGGCTGTGCACCTGGCTTTTCAGAGCTGAGCATTCTTTGCAATCTGGCAACTATCTGGCATCAAACAGCTGCATTTTGAACGTGGCACAGCAAAGCATTACAGTAATGGAGCAAAGTGCATCCTGCAGAAGCAGATGAAGTGTGCAATCAATTCCAGCAGATGCAGAAGGGAGAAGGAACATATTCTACCATTTTGGCATATGCCTTTTTTCCTTCAAAGGGCACCAAGTTGATGTCTTTCCAAACAGCTGAATATAATCAAGATGAAAACTTAAGCCTGTTTAGAAAGAGTTAGTTTTCACGAAGCAACTGCATAGCCAGCTTGTCCATTAAAAAAAAAAAAATTCTAAAGGTGCAAAACAGCTGCAGACCCTTTTAAACGCTATATAACAGTGTGTTAGAAAGCCTTGAAAGAACAAAAGAACTGCCCTGAAGAGCACAGAGTAGTATATTCCCCCTCAGAGCCTTTGACTCTAATCCTGAATGGCTCCTTTCATAGAGCACCTCATCATAAGGCCTCTAATAGCCTCCTCAGCAAAGAGACAGGGGATAGAGACCTCAGTGTCACTTCTGAAAGCCACCATTCCTCTTTGCAGTCCTGTCCTTTTCCTCACCCAAGGGTCCAGTCACAAATCCAGAAGTGAGATGTGAAACACAGCTGGCTGATGGGGTCTGCAGCTGGGAGCACACCCAGCATCTGCAGAGCCATCCCCTCAGCCAGGGACCCGGCCACGTGAAGATGGCTCTAGCTATGATCTGCCTCTGAACGTAGAGCAGCCTCTAATTAAAATTTTAATTCAGTGAATGACGAGTCTGAATTTGACCAAGCATTTTTACAAGAAACCTACTTTCAAATCTCCCGTCATCTTTGCTTGGCAACCTCAGTGATGTGCTCACACTGTTCTAACAAAAGAACTGCTCCAGCTCCTCACTTGTCCTCATCCTGAGGTAACCCAGTGTCCTAAAGGAACCTCTGCAGCAGAACAAAGACATAGAAGGAATTTTTTAAAGAGACAAGGAAACCATCCTTCCCTTTCTTCACTCTGCTGAGCCATGGGGGAACAGGGCAACCAGCTGGGAGGTTGGTCCCTATGGGATGCCCTTCTCCACAGCCAACCGGGAGAGAGAGAAGTTGCTCACATAGGCAAGACATTACCCTCCCACCAGCCTCCTGCCCTGACCACCCTCTGCAGGAGCCCATGCTCTCCCTGCTGGCTACAAATATCCTGGGAGATTTGCTTCCTCATTTAGGCACCTCTGAAAATCAGGCAGGGGGGAATACTCTGGGAATACAATCCAGCACCTCAGCGAAAAGTTCAAGAACCTCTCACAACAGTGCTCATCAGTTCTTCATCATGTGTGGTTTTGACACAATTAATTCAGATAAAGGGCACCACAATTTATACCTACAGCTCACACTGACAAGCACACATTCAAGACTGTATTCTCCTCTGCAGTACAAAAATGTATAAGGATATCCTTATCATCGTCCTTACTACATATTTATAGAATCTTGCTCAGTACTTTAAATTATTTATGTTTCTAAAAATAATTCTCCTAACATGTCATGAGTTGCTTATAATAAAAGCTGGATTTAAGACTCAAGTTCTAGAGTGGAATGAATTTGATAAGCAATCATCAGGGAGGCTAATGTGGCTTGAAGAACAAGAAAAAGCCTTCCAAAAGCTCCAGATAATATTGTAGAATTTAATTCTAAGCTAAACTATAAATTAAAGCTAACCAACCTCCAAGGCTGCTAATGGTTTTTAAGTTAGAAAACATACAGGGTTATAAATATTTTTATACACCCAGACTTTTTTTCCCCCTCAAAAAACCAGAGCCAGATATACTTACAATTCTACGACCAATTAATGAGTTCTGTAATGCTTTTTCATGGGAAAATTTTCAGTATATCTGGTAACACTGCTAGTACAACTGAAATCTGCAGCCCTCTATCTTAATATTTGGAGATGAGAATTAAACCACAATTCAGAAAAATAAATATAGCTGTTTCTTAAATCACAAAGACACAAATTGATTAATATTTTCTTCCAAGCTTTTTGACTCTGCATATAACTATCAGTGTTTGGGGAGGGGTGATGTAATCTCAAACACTGATTGCCATAATCAGAAACTTAGAAAAAACATAATTCAGAAGTAAAGTGACTTAGTTTAAGGAACACCTTCCCAGGAATAAATGCATTCTCCCTTTACATTCGTTTTCCTTACGGACCAGCGATGTGTGAAAGTGGAATCAACTATGCTGTGGAGCAGTTAGAGAATTAGAGTGTAAGGACAGATAGCAAGATGTCTGAGACACCTCAGATGCCCTGAAAACATATCTTTTAATTAGTGCTGGCCAGGAATTTCCAACAAATGGTTTTACACCAAAAAAGTTCCTGCAACTTTTCCAGAGTGAAACCTTTTTTTTTTTTTTAACTTTTTTTTTTTCCCCCAAAAAAAACACTTCCATATAGCCAAAGAACCAGCTCTGGACACTCACATTCAAAGCCCTGATTTGCTTGATTCAGATCAAGGACTATAACTGGAGTCTCTCTAAAAAGATGTGTAACCTGATCATTGCTCTTCAGACTACATTTGGATTGTAATCAATTCCATCATTTCCACTCTGTGCCATACAAGTGATTCATTGGACCAAAGGAAGCAGCAACAAGACTAACCGGAAAATGCTGGAATATCTGAGATACAACAGGCTTTGCTTTAAGTCTCCTGGACTTACTGTTAGTTCTCTTCCCTCTTTGTTCCCAAATTGACATTTTCTCTCAAGAACTTACACATGAGATATTTTGAGCTGCTAAGCATTCATTATATCCATTAACAAAGCACTTTTGAAAACAAAGCACTTTTGAAAATCAGTTCATTATCCAGAATATGCATCGTGCATTTCAGATCGATATTTTTGGCCAAAAATATGTAAGTGTTAAAACATTCAAAATGAGAATACAAATGTGTAAGGGAACCTTAGGGATACCCCCAAGTTTAAAGGAAACTTAGTTTGTGGGAAAACATGGTTAAACCAGTGGCAGATTGGTGATACACTGCAGAACAGATTCCTGCTTTTCCAGCATCTGTATCATCACCTTACTGAGTTGACTTAACACAGGTTTTGTATTTTGGTTACAAGAGCAGAGCAAAGACCTGCTACACCTTCTGTATTACAAGAAGTGCCTGTCATCACTGAAATCTACTGACATTACACTTTCTTATAAAATATTTTAAAGGGAGACAAATCTTAACAGAGCAGAACCCTTTTCTAAATACAACAGGCTTTCTCTTCATTGAGGTGCACAGTCTCTGGGGTATAGACAAATTTCTCACAGAGAATTCCAGCATTTTCAGAGCTTATTTAATTTTGGTACAATAAACCCTACAGCTTTTCATTGTGGAAGACATGAAAAATAACGCAGAAACTATACAAATATATCTAGGTTTAGTTTTTTGTATTGAATTTGAGTTTAAAATCTCCTCAAATAGGACTCAATTTAACACCAGAAACATGAGCAATCTCCTGAAATGCAATGATACATCCTCTATAGCCTTAAGACATATATACAAATAGTACAAAATTAACATTATTTAAACAAATTAAAAACAGAGTAGATGTGTTCTCCCTTAACTCAAACATCCTTTTATACAACATTTCACTTTTTAACAATTTGCAGCCTAAAATTCTCTTTGAAGTTCAATAATGCATTTGTAGAATTAATATATAATATTAGCAAGAAGCACACATTAAGGACAAGGTAAAGAGAGAGAACATTTTCATCTTAGAATAAGGTAACTGAGAAGCAGGAGATGAAGTAGTGCTATTCTAGGTATTGCAAGCTGTTTGAGAAATTTTCTTAATGCACAAGATGATGATATTGTTCTGAGACATGACGTTCATATTTCAGTCCATGTAATCTGAGCATGCACGAAGTGAAGCTGCCCAATTCCCACTTAAATGAGTGGGAGTCAAGGGCACTCAGCCCCTGAAAGACCTAAGCCCTCTAAGATGAGGCAACACTCATGCCATCTTAATTTCAGACTATAGTGATTGGGTCTCTACGCATACTTGGGTATGCCTGCCTGAATCCATGTGTGTGCTTTAGCTTCATTCCCAGAAAATGAAATTAAAGGTGACACTTACTCAAAAAATGCAGACTTAGACTTTCTACTCAAAAGCACTGGAGTGCAGTAGAGCATGGGAGTTGCTTCTTGCAGCAAGGCAGAGCCCCAGCCTCACACTCAACAGAAGTGATGGTGAAAGAACCATTATCTATACTGTACAGCTATTCTCTAGATTTATTTATGTTTATATATATCTATTATTATATTATTTATACTCCAGTTGTACTATAATAAAGTAGTATTATTTATACTATCACACCATCACCTCAGAAAGGTGATGAGACATGTAGAACTGCAAATTAACTAAAATTGCAAAAGACAGGAGCAGAGAGCAAATCCATTAGGTGTCCCAGAGATGACCACATTCCTTAAGCCAAAGGAAGTCCCCTTAAGCTATCTGACCAGCATTCTCCCTTCCCACTATCTAAACACAGTCCAAGTATTAAAAGGCTTTTGCCCACAGTATGTTGATACAGTTCTGTGCAGTATCCTAATTTTGTATCCCGAAATCCTTTCATTCCATTCTTTAGTGTATTTTAAAACACAGAAAGGACCATACAGTGAAAGTTCAGAAAGTTCTACTTTGTTACCATCTTTTCCATGCCCTAAATGGACCACAAATAGCACACAAGCTTTACACATTTATCAGTTTAATCGGGAGTTTCCGTTCTCTATTTGTAATTCAACACACAAATACCAGACCTCTTTGTCGAATGAGAAAGTGTATTAACATTTTTTTCCAAATCAGTTTTCCCCCCCAAGCAATTCCTTTTTTAATCTTCAAAGATTCTTAAATAAGAGAAACACACCAAAATAGAATCTTATTCATCTTTTCTAAATGAGCAACTTGTTGTAATGAATTGGAAAACAATTCCAAATAAGCAATTATTCTTTGTTACTTGGCCACTTGAGCCCCAGCAATTTATTCACGATACAAATACATATTTTAGCACTACTATTGATATGAGTTTATAAAAGGACATGGAAAAAAATCATGAGTCACTATCCCAAACTTGCAAAATATCATTTCCAAAAGCACAGTAACACTCTTGTCTTAAACTCAATTTCTTCATAGTTGTGCAGCATAGAACCCTATACTACAACTGAAGAGAAGTCAGTGACTGGGTAACAACAACATACTAAACAGTGAATGAAACACTGAATGCAATATTTCATCCAGGGAGAAAAAAAGAAAGCTTGTAGAAACCAAAAGAATAAGCACAAAAGTAAACTAGTTTGTTAAGTCAAAGTTGGAGAAAGTGCTAAAATGTAAATTTATTTTGGTGTAAGTCAAGACTTAAAAAGCTTTTGCAATATTTTTAAAGAATGTTTTTGTTTGCCTTTCCTCCCACTGTTGCTGTTTCTCACCAAGAAGAAAAAGAAACTATTGCCAAAAAAAAGTCCAAACTCCATTACTGTTGTTGGTTTTCTCAGAAAAACTGATAAATTAGATGCTATTTTGGCAATAATACACATTGTTTTTCTAATAGAAAATCATCTTCTCTTTAAAGCAATTATTTATTTTAGTTTTGATAAAAACACAGGTTAACACTGGCAAGCCTACTGTAGAATTTCACAACAGAGTTCACACAACTCCAAAAACTAATTGGACAGAATTTCAATTAAAATTGCTGAGACTTTTAAACATTTATCTTACAGATGAAACATGTCTACCATGACATGTTCAGAGCTGGCCAGAACCGAGGTGGATTTGTACCTCCAAGAGCTTCAAGGACCAGAAGACTTTCCATTTTAAAAAAATAAATACATCAACAGTAGGTTTTATTTTAGTCTAAATAAGAATAATAAACTTTTCAATCCATCTGTCATAAAAAAGAAATGACTATGTGTGACTATCTATGTTTATACAGAAAGGGTGTGTGAAAGGAATCCTCCCAGCCCACAGAGTCACTGCAGGGCAGCACCACTGAAGATGCCAGAAGCAGAAGGTGTGAGGTGCCACATTAAGTCTCTCCTAGGAGAATAACCAGGGCTGGGGCACAGGCTCAGGCACAGGCATGTGATCATCCGCCACATTACCTGTGGTGTTATTGCATGTATCATGCCCTGAGAGAGATGCTTCCTGGAAAAAGACACTGCTGCCATGAGGCTGCAAAGTTCTAAAGCCTAGGAAGTGAGAACATAGTGAAGATAGCCTTCCCAAGGATGCTGCAGATAGTTTTCTTCCTTGGGAACATCCTCAGAGACAAAGACCTCTCTGAGAATGAAGGCATTCATGTTCTTCCAGCTTTTGTGCACAGTCCTGGGACTAGAGACTGAGGGCAAGGTTTTCTCCTCAGTGTAAACTTAGACTTTGGTCTAAAACATCTTTCTAGGTCTGAAAATGAATAAAATGTTACAAATAACAACCTGAAGACATAGTTCACCTAAACAATTTTTAGTGTTCCCCTTGAAGCCAGGCAACCTGAAAAAACCAACGTGGAGTGTCAGTTCCTTATACAGGCCACAGGGCAGAGGCCACAAGACTGTTGTGTGCCACTTCACCTGTAGCAACAAGCTTGAAGAGAGAGGAACAACAGTACAACTCTCTGAAAGAATCCAACATGGGACAAAAAGGGGCAGGAAAAGGGGGAGGAAAAGTAGAGGTTCTGGGAACAGCTGCAGACCAACTGGGCACCCTAAAATACAGCCAAAGCTGGATGAGAGGCACAGTGGAGAGCACTCACCACCTTTCGTGTGCTTAGGCCTTCAGTGTGAGGAACAACAAGGCACACATGCAGCCTGTGAGACTGTAAAAGGCAAAACCCGCCTACACCCACTGTTTGAAGTGCCCAGTTGTGTATCTGGGTAAATCCTCAGAGGAGTTACATACACGCAATGCTACAAAAACAGAGTACGACGTATTTTGCAAGATGGAGTCAAATTGATCCCTTCTTCACAACCTCTACAAAATGCTTTGTAATTGATACATGGATTTTTAACTAGAGCCCTCATTCCTTACTGTTACTATGTGAATGGAAGAATATGTTCTCCAACTCTCCACTGAGATTCACCCTGAAGCACTTAAGAGTTCTCCCCTTGACACTAAACCATGAGCAATAGCCTGAAAAACTACATGTACTACACTTACCACTTTAAGGTTAATTTTTCTAAATTAAACAGATATCACAAATTGTCACCCCTGTCAGTGACACAAAAAGGAATTACAAATATCCTAAAAAGAATATGCTGTGCATATTAATATTAATTAATTAAGGTTAATGATTATTTTTATCTCTTACATCAATTACTGGATTATGACTAACATACTGGTACTACTTTTATTTCTTTAATATTAATTCATTGTTGTCTTAAGAACAGACATTTAGTCGTAAGCTTTCTCTACCAAACGCAATCAATAATAAAATCTTCTATATACAGATTCTTGGAAATTTAAGGAAAGAGATAGAAAATAATTCATACAGTGAAATAGTTCCAAATCGCTAACCATTTCAACCAAAATATCTCACAAAGTATTAAAATAATGTATTTGAAAACCAGCACAGAACTGTAATTTTTCAGACAACCAGAGTGCAAATTATTTCCAAATGTACTTGGGGGGAAAAAAAGAAGTGCTATCTTTCCACCCACATGAATATTTATTACTGTCTACAAGATAGTATAAAAGCATTTGACACAAGTGAAAGGGAATAAAATGACATGATTGATACTGGATCCCTAAATACTCTACTTCTCTCTCTTTTCCCCTTAAGATCATTAAAGTTCACTTTTTAGGAAAAAAAGGCAAACAAGGATTACTGGAAACTGACATTTTCCCTTTCCTTTAGTGAGAGGTCTCATTAGCAAAACTAGATCTGGATGACATGAAAAATGCAGCAGAGCCAAATCCCCTGGGAACGCTCTTAATTTCATAGCCCTGCTCCACCTCTAACTTCACTGCTTGAGCCCCTGCTGGGCAGAGCAGAGCAGCTGCATCCCTCCAGCTCAGGCCCAGCCATTCTTGGAGGTTACAGGCAAGAGGGACCAAGATCAGCTGTGCAGTCTTTGCCTGCTGGCAGGGCTCACACGCTGGCTCCTGTGGCTTCCGCTCTGCTCCTGACACAGAGGTCACGAATCTGGGAGCTGCCAGGATAATTAATCTGCCCAGCGGCTCAGTCCCTGCAACCCCTTTTTTCTCAGAGCCATCAGGGCCAGATAAATTGGTCTGGTGGTGACAATGTTCCCAGCCACCACTTTCCCTTGATCCTTCTCCATGGATGCATGCCAGCTACAGAGACAAAAGTGTGACCACTGGAAACAGGCTGCAAAAGCCACGTGGACGTAACCCTGGCCCTGCTGGCCATCTTTCCTAGGCTTTCCTTTTCCACAGGCAGCCATTTAGTGCTTCAGGTTCATGGACATCTGAGCTGTGGTGGTTTGGCTGCCCGTGCATGGCATAGCCATAGAGCACATGGACCACAGATCTGGTGTTGCTTGGAAAAACAAGAGTAGCTGCAGTTGCACAGCTCAGCTGAACCATCCAAACATACCGTTCCCAGAGGAAAAGGTTTTTCCCCACACTCCCCCTGACATACAAAGGTGCCAAGGTACTTCCATAGCCAGACTGGGCTGTGCTATGTCAAAATATAAGGCCCACAAAGTGATGTACCTCTCTCAGCCAGAGGGATTATTCAGTTGTTTTGACTGGGAAGGCACTTTGTAAATGAAAAATCTCAGTTCAAAGACAGATTTGCTCTAAAAAAGGAATTCTGCAAAAGATGTCTGGAAACTGAAGAGACAAGTGTGCTCTGTTCCTCCCAGAGACCCTCCTGGAAGCAGTCTGGGTAGGATTTTCTCGGGTTTTTTAAGCTCACTCGTGTGGATTTTTCCAGTACTATAAGTCTCTATTGTTAACTTATGCATTATTTAAAAGATACTGGGTTTAAAAATAGCTCTAACCCGCCAAGGGAAAATGGAAAAAGCAGTGAGCTGAAAGCCACAGTGTTTCTCTTGCCGATTATTTCAGCATGCAAGACATCACAGGTTTCTCCCGTTTTCATTTCAACTTAGTAGCTGTCTTTGACATATGCCCACCCATTTTCACCATCAAAGTCTCAGAGGATAGCTCATTCCTGAGGGTGCATATTACAAGTCTCTGTGCACCACTCAGACAGCAAATTACTACCACACTAGGTCCTGGGATATATATATATTTTTTAAGTTAAAGCCTTTGTGCTTGAGTTCACCTATTAGGTGAGCAGCTTACACTCTTTAACACATTAATGCCCACAACACCCTTTCAAGTTACAGACTGTCTACTACGCTGCTTGACAGACACAGACCGACTTCCAGTGGGATGAAATGATTTGCCCAAGACTGTAAGTGAAGCAGTGGTAGGTCTGGGGACTGCCCACCCCCAGGGGTGCTTCTGGTTACTGGATCACCTTTGCTCTCCCTTCAACTGCAAACAATCACTAGACATGCAGGATGGGTGGCTGACATGCAGGATACAAGGCAGCTCAAACACAGAAGAACCTCTTGCACACACTAACTCTACACTATGCAAACAGCTACCTGGGGCAAGCACCAAGCCTTCCTCAGACACTTGAGACAAAAACATAAGTGGAAGCAGAATATCAACATCCTGGGGCATCAGGAAGCAATTAGAAGTACCTAAGACCAATCTAAAGTCAACAATGATCCTGACTCTCTATTTCATTTGTAAATTGAAATCCAGAATAAGACAGGCCTGGAAAAACTTAATAATCTTCTGCTTATAAGAGCAATCCTCATGTAAAAACTATTTACATGTCAGAACTAGAAGACTGTTCCACGCTGCAAGAGAAACATACATATGTTGATTTTAGTCCAAAACATTTCTCTGGAGATTAGCTGCCTACTGATCTTATAAACTACATTAAATGGTGTTTGTGAATGTTTACTCCCAAAGAAAGGAGAAAAAGGAGAAAAGTGTGGCGGGGGGAGCAAGCAGAAAGGGTTACCCTGTTTAAAATACAGCAGGTTGTTCACATACCTCAAATTCATCATGTTACAGGTATTCCTTCTGTTAAGTACAAGTAATAGTTGGAAACCTATATGGGCAATACCCTACATGACAAAGGTACAAGAAAACAAAGCTATCACTGTACAAATAAGCCCGTGGATAACAACAAGAGTTTTCTAACAGCTTGAAACCATATAAAAAATAACCCCAAAAGAACCCAAGACTTCTGAGTAAAAAAACCCCACCATCACCATCAAGTTCCTGACACAGATCTTGGGACAATTTAAGAGAGGTGGTGAGGATTAAAGCACTGGGGTGCTGCTAAGATAACAACTTCTTATTTATGCACTGAGGAGAGTCTAAGAGAGTCCTTTCCTCACACAAGTTTGCAAGCATGGAGACTGTTGCCTTGAAGTAATAGGTGATTTGTTTTATAAGTCACCCCTTGTTATAGAGGCAACCCTCCAAGTTATGAGGGGTAGCAGAAGTACTGAGCATGCAGTGAAAACACCATGAGGCTGCTAAACGTAACAGTAGCTAAGGACAAAACAGAACAGAAAAAACAATGTTTGTGTATAAATATACCTGTATGGTCACCTTGAAATCTCCCCTTTTTGAACACAAAAATATGCTCTGCAGTGTTTTGGCAGAATCGGTACAGGACTAAGATCCGTACAGAGCGCAGTAGCCCCATAGTGCAGCAGATACCACATGGTACCTGAAAATTTAAAAATTAAGAGAACCACATTAAAACTTTAAGCAAAGGTTGAGGGCAAGATGAAAAAGCCCTTTGATTACTTTGATCTTTATGTTTCCAGCATGGAGACAGTTCATTCTTTCCAAGTGCAAATGCAATTTGAAATTAATGTGCAATAAAGTTAAGGGACACAAATGTCCTGGACCTGATGTCCTTAGCAAAAATAACCATATGTGAGAAAAGACAATGCAGCACACAAGCTAAGAAGACAGTCAGGCAAAGTCCCAAGGGAAGGAGGAGAAGAGGCATTGCTGAAGAAAAGTCACTTGTGGGATGGCAAGAGCAATGTCATGCTGCTCTTGATGTCAAGCCAAGTAACTGCAGTACTCACACTGGAAGGGTTCAAAGGGGCATTTGATAAAGGGTACACTTTCCTGCATCAAGTATTCTCATGACAGTTGGAAAGTGTCTAATTCCAGAGACCCATCACATTCAGTATCATGGAGTTGAAGAAAAACGTATCACAAAGACAGTGCACTTGTGTGACACAGGAAAATTAACGCTTTTCCAGTCATACAGTTCAAAGTGTTGCATGTGACTGTTGACAGGCAGAAAGCAGTGCCTGGGTTAACAAAAAAGCCAGGTTCAGTGAGATACTAAGAGAGCAATATGTATGTATTCTCTCTCTCTAAAAAAACATAAAATAAAATCACACCAAATGACAGCTTCAATCAATGGGAGCAACACAGGTATAGAAAGGATGCAATGGAAAATGCAATAGTGGGGACAGGTGAATGCTTGCACCAAGTTACAGCACAGATAGGAAAAGCAAGTAGCCATTTTCTAAACTTTTTGAGATCTAGCAATACCAGAGTGAGAAGGTAGATGACAGTATCAACAAGGCAGCGTCAGCTGCCTCCTCTGTAGCACAGGTGCACTGATACTGAAAGAGATCAAAAACTGTGTGATATTTTGGCAACCAAGCCTCCTTAAAGGACAATGGAAGAGTCAACTGAAAATTATAAGATCCTGTTCATTCAGAACTGGACACCGGCTGAAAAACGATGACATTTTCCAAAAGTTGTTAAACCTCTCCTGGTTTCTTACCAGACACTCAGCTTGAGACTTTAGGGGTGTTTATATTATTTTAATGCTGGTTTTTAGTATCTGCATTTCGTGTTTAACGTCTTTTTCATATTAAAAAAAATTTAATTGCAGAAAAACTTCTAAAAAACACTTTGCAGTTAAAAACTCCTATAACCCTGAAGACATTAAATTTGTTCTAAGGGAAGAAAACTACCTTTATACAAAGAGGACTAGACAGGACTACTCAATCTTGTACTTCATGCACACCACTAAAACCAGCCCTGGTATTACATTAATATAATCTCATTACCCATTTATTATACAAATTGGGAATATGACCGTTTATTTGCAAGTTACTAAACAGGGTCACAGTTTAAATAAAAGCAATTATTTCAAGGTATAGCTGTGCTACCTGTAAGCAAAGCAAGGAAAAAAAAAACAACACTTCATAAACAAGAGTTTATCTGTACACTCTCTAATTTAATGCAACTTTTGTTAGTCACTAAAGCAGCAAAATGTTGTTGTTCTTCAGACTGATGCTGGCACCAGCTTAATCACTAAACAGCTACCACAGATTACTGAAGCATTTCTCTGTCTCAGTTCAGCACCTATCCAGTGTCAATTCTCAGACAGTAACAGATACCTAAGGAAACAACACAGCTAGCAGACCTGTTTTTAAAATCCCTACTTACGCTGATTTGTTGAAAAAACTCCTCAAATCAGATTCCTCACATCCCAGGTAGACACTATAAAGACTGGGCTGTTGGAAAGCTTTTGATTTGCTATATATGCTCAACAACCATCAAGCCTGAAGGGCAAATTCTGCAGCCGACGACTCTGGTCCCCCAGTCAGGATGGCAAACTTGGTTCAAGTTCTACATCAGGCAGTAGGAATTCTCCTTCCCATTAATGAAGAAACTTGTAGAAACACAGAAACATTTCTTACTCCAGATTCAGTTTACTGACAGCTGTGTCCCCACTTCACCAGGAGACAGGCAATCCCACTTTACCCATTTAAAACAGCATAAAAATATCATCAGAATCTGCTGCAAAATACCTAACACAGCTTCAGCATTTTAGCTTCTCCAGGTGGTTTCTCTGTATATTGATTATTCTTGGCTCTGGCTTAGTCTTTCACTGGCAATTTGAATTCCTTTGTCTCCTTTGTAGTGAACTGGGAGATTTTGGTTGCCATATGGTCTAAGTGGAGGGGAAAGGATTCTTGATTTCTGAAATGCTCCTGGGCCAGCTCCACTGCCAACAGCAGTGAGGTGCCTCCCACAGATTGGTGTTCTGCCTCTTCCCTTAAGTAACAACTTTAACCCACAGCAGAGGTTGTCAGCTGCATTCAGAAACCCCAGGGAAAACGTGACTGCATAGTTACAATATACAGCTTAAAAATTATACCAACACTTACAGTGTCCCCGTAAGCATATCTATAGCAGTTTCTACAGACAGCTGGTGTTTGGGACCACTGTGCTCTGATTAGGGTGTTAATTGTCCACACAGACTTACAAAATCCTAAATGCTTTGATTAGGTGGCAGCAGATTTCAGGGCCTGGGATCTCAAAGGTACTCAAACATTGGCCTCTTATTCCCATACAGTATTTAGCTCCTTCTGTTTGGCTTTCCAAGGTCAACTGAAAGAGACTTGTTAATAATTCCTGTAACTTCTGTACTTTCAAAGCAGGGAGATGCACATTCCTGGAATATGCAATGCACCGAAAGGGGTTTTAGGGCCAAGGCAAAGTTCTTTTTATAGGATGTTTGCTTGCAGCTCCAGCTGAAGTCAAGCAGAACTACTAATGTTCACCCAAGGGCAAAATTTGACATACAACATTATTTTATGCTATACACAAGTCTAAATAGAGATAATATGAAATGCATAACTGAAAACCAACTACTAGGTTTGGATAAAGCAAAACTGAAAGGCGGCAGTTTTTCAAGTGCAGGAGTATGACTTGGTTTGCCATAGCCCTTGTGCAATTTCATTACCATTCTCTTTTTCTGTTGGGTGACACAGCTAGAACAAGAGTATTAAAATATCTTTTGATATATTTTTGTTTGAATAACACACAGATTTCTGCTTAGAAATATTGAAGGACTAGTGGGCCAACAGTACAGAGAACAACTCATGATTTGTTCATTCCCCAGCCATTCCCCCAAGACCCACACTGTCAATTAGGTAGCAGCATGGTGGTCTTCCTTCTCCCAGTGTGTGTAGGAAGGAGTTTATGCTATCAGCAACATGGGGTGAAGGGATTATGTCCTCAGTAATTTACACCGGCCAGCAAACAATTCTGAAAACAGTTTAAAGCTGCTTTCCTTACAACAAAAACACTGAAAATGTCCACATCTTTTCCTTGTTGAATGTCAGCTTGAATACTTTCCTTATTCTTGCTGGCACAGTAAAGCGTCAGCATGTTGCTGCTTAGATTTCTCCGTAGCAGGAAGAGGTGCAGAAAGAATACAAAAAAATATTAATCAAATTGTGCTAAATTATTGTACTTAAAGGCAAAGGCAAACCCTTGCTTATGACAAGCTTTACAAGGATCAAGCAGTAATATAGCCTTGTTTTTCTCATGTTCATTTCTTGAGAAAGGAGAGCTGCTCTCAGGAATTACCTGCCTGATTATCAAGGTGCAAAAACTGAAATCAAAATGAAAGCAGAGTATTTAATTTTAAAAAAAATCCCTTTAGAATTTATCTGCAAAAGAAACAAAAGTTGTAAAGATCTTACTCTCAGAAGTGCCAAAGTGCCTCTTGCTCAAGCTGCTCATTTAGGGTGGGGAGTGGGACCGAAATGGAAAGCAGAAAATTTGAAAGAATCCCACTAGGGGTTCATCTCCCACATGAGAAGCCAAGTCCAGAATTTGCATTACCTACCTTGCTCTACTGTCTGCACACTCAGACAATGTCTAGACAATTCTATTGTAAGTATCAGCCTTTCTATGCTGCTATTAGGAACAGGAGCCATGCATGAATTACTTAAAAGTCTTAATGCATCCCCACCTGTGGAGAGAGGGAGGGAGGGCAGAAATACCCCTCTGTGTTTGTGTGTGTATATATGTACCTGTACGTGTGTGTGTCTCTTGTGTGTGTGTATACATGGATTTATTAAAAACAAAGCACAGAGGAAGTTACTATAGATACTGATACAATTCACTGTGCTCTTTGTGAAGAACTGTCAAATAACAGATGGTTCTTTGGACTTTCTGACAGCTTCTACTCATTCCAACTGAATTATAAAATTAGCTAATAGTGGAACTGTACTGGTACATGTACACCATGCACCAACATGAAGGCTATCACAACAATTCCAAGATAAATATATATTAATATACTATCTAAATTTTGCTTTATATTTTTTCTTTGATTGAAGATAATTTTTGTACAAAGTCCAGAAAGTCCACAGAAGCAGCAAGTGCTCTGTATCCTTGAAATTTAACTTAGACTGCAGCTTAAGGGGACATTCAGTGAAGTTTTCTCCTTTGTTTGTACTTACAGGAAAACCATGTTTTAGTGGATGTTTGTATGAAATTTTAAGGAAGGAGGAAAAGAAAATAAACTTTTCAAATATTTAATGTCAAACTCTTATTACTGTATTTCAACAATGAGTTCATCCAGGAATAAGAGTAAGTTTGAAAAAGAAAAATTTAAAAATTTAACAGGCTATTTGGGAAGAAATGCAACAGGATGTCAGTGAAATCTGGATTTAAAGGGCAGAAGTGGCATCAGACAGCAAACCTGTATTCTTGGGCCTACAGTGCTGCATTTCTGCTGTCCAGACAGAGCAGGACTGGAATTAAGGTGAACTCAAATGAGCTTCACAGCTCAAAACCCCTAAAAACACATGCAAGAACCTGGTCCTCAGGGGAAAGGCAGAAATTCAAAAGTATCAACTCCTAGTCTTTCAGATTCCCAGCTGCAAAATTGTATAAATCATACCACCAAATATGGAAAACAAACACATTCCATAAGAAGTGATGAATTGCATATCTTGAATTCCCACAGTCTAGCTAAGAAACAGGCAAAGAAAAAAAGCAAATTATGATTACAGCATAGCTGCCTAATTCAAGTGGCAGTACATTACATATTTGCAGACCATTGGAACATTATTCTGTCTGGCTATTGTAAAAATTCTAGCACATCAGAAATCCATTAGCAGTGATGTTCTGGCAAACCACCTAAAAGAAATACATCCTCTTATAGCAAAAAAGAAATGAAGATCAAAGAATGATTATGGATAAATAGAGGCTAAAGATCAGCGAGAGAGCTCAGAAAATACATTGTAATGCAAGATTTAACTATTCTTCCAAAGAGAGAAAGACAAAAGAAACCATCTAATTTTGTACCAAAGCAAAGGCTGTGCACATATAAGTTAAAAGTCCAGCCATCGTTTTTCATTAACACTGGAAATGTATTTATATTAATCTCTTTAGCTGGACTTGGCAGCTTTGTTAGAGTATCATATTCTGCTTGATCTTGCTGTTTCTCTGCAGCTTCACATTTCGTTATTGCCACTTACTGATGAGCAGCTTTCTGGAGTGAAGTACAATATACTAAATTTATTCCTTGGTTAATTTCTAGGAGGTTTCCTCTGTAATCAAATTGGCCACCTGACATAGGCAGAAATGCATTAATAATCTGATGCCTTTGGATGGATTACCATCTCTCAAGTCACTGAGAGAATTCCCTTGCTTTTATAATGAAGCAAAAACAGAGGTGATGCTAAAACATATGGCTACAAAACCAAAAGTCCCTTCAATGATAGGTAGAAATAACTGTCCCTTTAGGAAGCAGAGCTGCATCAGAATTTCCTTACTTCTTTGCTCTGAAAACATGCGTAATTCTATTATAGAAATACTACATCAAGATTATTTTTTCTCCTTTCCCTCATCAAAACTTCATTGAATACTATCTAAATTTGACAGACCAAATGGAAAGTGTGATTCATTACAAGAGCAATAATAAGCAGTGAGACAATTGTAACTCTACTGTCGCCATCAAGGCTGTCTCTGTGAAAGGAAGGTTGAATGGGTGCCACATGGAATTACCACATTTACAGTCAGAAAGGGCACAGTTTTGCTCTAACTGAACTGTTTTGTAGAGAGAAAATCTTTAAGATATTTGCTTATCTCTACCATGATTTAGTCTCAGAACTCTCACTATGGTATATTTGATAACACGCAACGAAGAGCCTGAAATCTGTCATGCCCTTTGGACATGAATGCTTTAATGTTGTTCTTCTGAAGCAAATTTCTCATCTTTGGTATTGAGGCCAACCTTTAGTATGTCATCAGGAGGGGTTTTACTTTGGGAGATGGGTACAGTCCATATATTTGCAATTCTTCCTGTACATTTATACCCTCCCCAACAGATTCTTCAGCAAGAACAAGGAGATTTGATATGAGGTAAACAACACTGGATAAAAATAAATTCAGCTATTAAAAAAATAGATTTTAAGTGGTCCTGTTTCTCTGGAGAAAGAAGGGAAGAAGATCAAGAGAAAAATTGTTTTTTCTTTTCAAATGACCTTTTACATCTCAAAAAAGGGCAGAAGCCCAATTTAGAAGAAGTATGTCTTTGTAGGTCATCTTTAATAATGAAGTACAAGATGATGCTTCTTCATCATCTCACTGTATATCACACTAAGTGACAGCATTTTATTTCCTTTGGGATGCTAGAAATAAAGTAAATGGAACAGAATAAGGACACAAGATAAATACTCATTTAACATTGTCTTTTTTTTTTTTTTAAAGAAATAGTGCTATTATCATACAACCAGTACTTCAGTCAATTGCTAAAGGGATCTTTTTTGGCTTACATGAATTTATTTTTATTTCATAGTAATACAAGCAGATTCCATAATCCTTCATTAAAATACTTGAAAAGAAAGAGAAAAGCTAAAACAGAGTTCTTTTGATAAGGTATACAAGTAAAGTATCTTTCACTGCTTCATTTATCTACTACTATTTCATGATACAACTTGAGCAATAAAGAACTAAAACCAAATAGGAAGCAATGAGATATTTCAAGAATTTTAGAGACATAGTGAATTCTGTTCAAATCAGAAGATTATTTAAAAGGAAAATTTGATTATAACATAATTGAAAAAACAGAGAACTAGATAGGCCCTTACAGAAGAATTACAATAACAATGAATCACAAACTGTTAAGTTCAAAGCCTGCAAAGTATCAAGAGTCCAGCAGTTTGAATTGAGAGAGTATCAGGTTATAGCCAAGCCAACCCTCATTTAGAGTACATAAACAGAGTATCTTTTGGTCCTACTGAAGAAGTGAGAGATCTACCAGTAAAATATTTGTCTATCACAATCCAGTCTACAATTCCAGTGATCCTCTGGGGTGAAAACCCTGTGACAAAGGGCCATGCCCCTGACTCAGCCCAGCAAGCTGCTGGGAGCAGTGGTACCAGTGGGACAGGACACAACCCCGGTGGGCAAGGGGAGCTTCTGGCTCCTTCTGGTGCCTCGGCCACAGCACCCCTGGGAAACAGGGCAATGGGCAGGACCAGTATTTCCTGCCAGATTTGCATTTGACAATTGGTGCTTGGGGATTTGAAAACCTCATTTTTGGGCATGTTTTGGAAAAGGAAAGAAGTCTACCCACATAGAGGGGTTATTATGCTGGGGTTATTACCTGCTGCTTCCCATGCTAATACAGCCAGGGAGAAAATTGGAGCACTGTGTGCAAAGCCTTTCAAACCAAAGTGCAGAATTTGATTTGTTTGTGGTTTTCTTCAAGGAAACTCTTTCTGCACTGAGGTGACACAATTGTCTGCAAATGCAGTTTTACTAGCAGGTCCCAACCAAATGCAAACAATTACATTAAAGACCAGGCCATACAGAACACCTGGAAAAAGAAGCCTGTTTCCAGCCAGTGAGTGAGGAAACGTGGGCACACCCATCTGGAATCTTACTAGCAAAATACATTAAAAAATGCTATGTAAATTTCACACAAACACACAAAGAAATAGCTGCAGGCTTCCAAGATGCACCTTACATCTGTAATAGATACTTGCATCTATAGATTAGATTTTCTTTGCAAATAGATTGCAAAGAAAGCAAACAAGTCCAATGCTTAAGTACAGGAGAGTTTCTGTGTGCAAGCTGAGCACTGTTATTTGCTGGCTAAGATGTTAACATATGATGTATGTTAACAACATATTGTTTTAATACCACCTGTTGATTTAGTTTCTGGACTAAAAACACATTTCTTAAGAAGAACCACTATCCTGAGTAGAAAAGGGCTGAATAACCTATTCCTCATACAATGATTTTACAGAATTAAAGACCATGAGTTTGTATGCTGATGGTTTTCCAGCCATCCATTAGGTCCTCCAATTCCCCACCAGAAAGTGTAATAATTTTTACTATTTTCATTCTTCATATCTTCATTCCTAGCTCCATGCATCCCTTGACTCCTTGTCTAGAAAAGTAAGTTTCAATTTATTGCACTGCTTAGCTGAGGAAAGTATTTAAGCCCTGAGCTAAAAGTCCTCCAGCACTTCCTCTGTTTCTGTAAGTGCTATTTTTACAGGTTATGATGCCAAAGGAGTTCTCAGGGAGAAAGTAAAAAACAGGGCAGAGTGGCTGGACAACACTAGTAGAGGCATATGAAGGGAACTGTATCAGCAGGAAGGCTGCTGACTCAGGGAAGACATGCCCTATAAATGACAGCAGAGAAAATACCTGCTGTTCACATTCCACTTCATGCGTTTTCCTCTTTACTACCCTCCTCCTGTGTTTCACTCTGCCTACTATTTATAAGTACCAATTCACAGGACCGTAGCAGTGTTGTAGCCACAGTGGTCTGAGAATCTCAGTGGCAGAAAGCAAGTAAAAAAAAAAAAAATTGCTCCTATTAGACCAACCTGTATGGCTGCTACTTGCTTTTGTAAACACAAATCCTATTCTAGATGTTAAATCATAACCAAATAAATAAACAGTTGGAAAGGTCAAGGGTTTGTTTTGTATTATTTACAGATGTGGCAGTAATCTAAATAAAAACCAAACAGTCAAGTAAAAACTCTGGTGCTTAAACTGGTATTAGCATATAAAGATATAATTCCCTTTCAACAGTAAATCCAGAAATTGCACTTTGACTATCATAGCCCCTTTTACAGGCTAAATCAAAAATAAAATTTTTCTTTTAAAATCTCTCACAATGGCTAAAGGTTATTTGACTGTTAAAGTTACTGTAACTTGGAGATACTCGGCACTTAGAAGATAAATTCATAGGTGCTGAAATGTTATTTGATTATTTCTCTAGTTTGAGCCATTTTACTTAAAACATGCTAAATATAACATGACTGATCTGTACATATAAGGTATCTCTGTATATGTGTGTGGAAAATATATTTCTCCTAAATGACCTGGTAATCTAAGGTATATCATCAAGAAAGAAAAATGTTATGCTAATAGAATGATAATATCTCTCCAGGTTAATTATCTTTTTTTTTCCCTACACAAACACACACTCACAAATATACACTAATACATTCTCTATAATTATTTTTGTGTCAAAAAAATTCAGACCATGGAAAGGCAATTTACTTAGTGCTGATTATTCCATATGTTTTAATTACTCTACTCTAAACCAACAAACACGGCTTCCAGTAAATGCAATTGCCTAAACACAGTAAAATACTCTTTATCACATCCATTGAGAGGAAAACGAAGGAATGGCCTTTTCAGAAACTTTTTTAATGGGCAAGGGAAGTACTTTATGAGAGTATGCACAGTGACACGCTTGGAAATAACATGTAAATTAAACAAATTACCTTTTGTTCTCATTTTAACCAAGATGTCAATAAAGCACTCATAGGAATTTCACAGACATCACTTAAACTTTTCATATCCAGCTGAAGTCAGCAGTAAAACTTGTGTTGACTTCAACAGCATTTACCAGCAGCTGGTACTAAATCAACAAATCTATTGACAATAATAGAGAAATGATGGGTAACAAAAATTTGTGAACCTAAAACTAAATTACAATATAAAAAATGTAATTGAGTTATCAAAAGCAATTTACCCTTTCAAGAGATATTTTAAGCGTAATAGAATAGCATACAAAACAAATTGAAGGAAGGTAAGAAACTTACTGATAATCAACATAGGTTTATTGAAAATTTTTCTTGTCTAAATTAGCCCTGTATTTTTTGCATGGGATTACAAATTCAAAAGTAATAGTGATTATATAATAAGATTAAAGAACATTGTTCATATTTACTGAACAGTCAACCCCAAGGTTAGAAAAAGTTTAAAAAAAAAAAAAAAAGAAAAATTGTTAAGTCCTGGGCAAATTTTGGAAACAATGTAAAGAAGGATTTCAATTAGAAATGTGAAAGCTGTGCTACCATGACACTGACAAAAGGCAATAGTGAATGTACAATTCAGCAAAGACACTGATACACTGAGGAGATCATCAAAAAGGCATAGAAATTATTAAAGGTCTTAAAAAGTGCCATTTTATCAGAGATCCAGAAGCTCAAGCTTTTGAATATAGCAAAAAAGAACCAACATTTTTCATTAAGCATAGAAAAACTGTCAGTCGTTCAAAACCAGTTTGTACAAAATATGTGTTAGCAAAAAACTGAATAATTGCCTCCCAGAGAAAAAAATCAACGACTGAAATTAAGCAGCAGTATCAGCAAGAAAGTGTTTCTCAAGTCTGCGTAAGTTTGCACTTATGACCATAGTAGCTCTTCCATCACAGACTGGGATGGGGAATGACTTCAAAAGAGGGCTGAGAAAGAACAGTCCTGTTGGGTCAGCTGGGGTCCTGATCACAGAGCACATGATAAACATTACTTAACAAGAATAGTGCAGAACACGATTCAGTATCTAATTCAGAAGACCTGAACCCAGTCTATATCATGCTACACATAAATCGATAATAAATATTACAATTAAAGTTTCAGAGCACTCTCATATGGTGAAAAGGCCATTATTTTAAGTAAGAATCAATTACTAAAATGTGATCATACCCAAGTAGGTCTCCTCAGCCTGAACACAGCATGAACAAGGAAACAAGGAGCTTGAATTCCTTTGATCCCAGTAAATTCCAGCCACTAGTGAGAAAAACTGGGCCTGTGTGCAGCCAAGACATTCATTAAAGTAACTAATAAGGGATTGAGTTGGACCATAGGGAGGTCCAAAATGGCTCAGAGGAAGAGCTGTTCCTCCTCAGGTTTGATTTGACCATCGCTTACCACACCGTTACCCAAACAGTTACCAGGCATCACTACAAATGACCAGGAAGCACAGAGCACTTTTAGAGCAGGAAAGGCAGACGGGTTCTCTCACTCCCCTCCTGTGGGTGAGCAGGAGAAGCGCGAGACTCACAGGGGCAGTGCAGAGAACAACTCACCAAAATCTACAGTAGTTACAAACAGTGCAACTGCATTTTTTAAACCACTTGGAGAAATTAATCCATTTGAATTCCACAGAGCTAAATGTTTACAATTTAGAGCAAATATAGGAATATGTTTTTCATTTACAGCTTACATGACACATTGATGTTAGTGTTAGAGACCATTTGCCAAGAGAAATTACAGGCAAAGTTTCAGCAGTTTGTCTCATGAAAAAGCTGACAGTTGTCTGTCAGGCTGCCTTTTATTTTGCTTCTCTTTTCAGGATTTTTTGATGAAGTTTACAATCGGATCCTGTAAGGTTTGCAACATTCTAGTTAAAAGACATTCCTAATAAACATTTCCCACAAGGCATGAGGAATGTCTGTATCCTTCTCAGCAGAAGCTGCAAAAAACACTCAATGGTGAAGCAAAACAATTCAGTTCCTGGAGTGCCAGGAACCTTCCAATATCACTAACCAGAAATAATTTAAAATAAGATTGACATATACAAAAAAATCAATCAATATTTTCTGAATAAGTTTTTTTGGGTTTGCCTACCTTTAGATAAACTAAGAGAAAAGGGTGTTTATTTTCCACATAGAGAACTGAATGATTGAAGAGTTTTTAAAAATTGCCTCATATGTAATTTTTCAGCCTTCTGAAAGTAGTTGATCATGACAACCATCAATTTATACAGTGTGCTGGTACTCCTTCAGGACATGGCCAAGTGCTCAGTGGGAACAGATGATGTGTGAGCTTCCTGAAGTGACAGAGTTTCTGGCCACATCTCACCCATCCTACTACTGCTGTATAGATTATCTTCCACTAAAACATGGAGCAAAGGAATTAAATTTGGGTTGCAAGAAGAGAAAGCAGCTGATGGTTTTGCTCCATCCTAGTGACTGACTATGACCAGGAAGAACAGAGCAGTCCTGAAGCACTGAATATAAGCTTGAAATCCTTATTTATCCTTGTGACCCTTCAGAACACTTCCCCATCACCACAAACCTGAAGATCCCAGTCTATCAGTGTGTTCACTCACAAAAAAAAGGACACGATTAGGGAGGGCTCTTCTTGTTATAACATGAGAAGTCAAGGCACACGCAGGTGGTCAGATGCTTCAGGGAGCTTTCTGAAAGCCAAGCAACTCCTCAGGGTCCACACTGCACCTCAAAAGTGACCACATTTCAAATTCACACTCAAGAAACACTCTCTGCTTGTCTCCATGATGGGAGACACCACAGCCTTTATACGAAGGATGATGCTGCAGCATCATCTTTCTTGCCCATCATGGCTTCCACAAAGTGAACTTGGGGTGATCTCCCTGTGTCAGAGCCCGTCCACCCTCCAGACAAGCACAGATACTGCAGTTTTTCTGACTACCCATCCAGCAGCAAGCTCCTTCCAAACTCAGCCCATGATCACACCTTGCTTTGGGCCATCATGACATCAGGTCTCAGCTGCTTCACCCACAAGCAAACATGCCATGGCCCAGGTGCCCTAAGATCCATGTGAGCAAAAGGGATTCAAAGAGGCTTTCAGAAACGTGTCCCATTGTTGGGGTGTGCTCTTACAGGGCATCCTCCTGGTCGCCCCAGAGACCCCCTCTTGTCAATCCGGACAGGGCTCTTCCCTGGATTGACGAATCAGAATCGGAGGGTGGCTCTCTGGGCAGTTCCCGAGTTTAAGCCTCGCGCCCCCCCCCCAAAGCTAGCCATGCCTCTTCTTCCAGAACCCTCCAAGCCGCTCGGCACCCCATAGGTGCATGCTGACGGTCTCCCCCTTGTTATCACCCCGTTGGTTGATTGTACCCTGGTTCCTCCCAGTTGCCCCCTTCCTATTGATTCTCGCCCGAAACTCCACCCGGTTTTCCTCACTTTAAAACCCTCGGCACGAGTCCTCTCCGGGACTTATCGCTTCCGCCCGGATCCGGCTCATAAAACCTGCTGTGGTCCAAGGAAGGATACCCCTCCTCGTTCGTTCTTTGTCTCCGGGGACTTCGGGCTTTCACCACCTCCTCCCCTGCCCTGAGGAGCGCGTGCAGCTGCCCGCTTGCACGAAGCCCCAGCAGCGGCGGCTGCGGAACCGAAGGGGCGGAACTCGTGGCTGCAGGCTGAATCCTGGGTCGGCTGCCTAGCCCTGACACAGGGGTCTGGGGGCAGCTAGCCCCGGTCGCGGATCCATCCCATGTCCCGATGAGCTCTGCTGTTTAATCACATAGTTACAACACAAGATGAGAGTGTAAATGGTTGTGTGACTACATTTAAGAAGAAATATTCTGCATGAAAAGACAAACAGCCATTTGCTGAGCCACAGATGCCACCACAGTATTAAAAACATCAAGGGGAAGGAATTAAAAGAAGGAAAGGAGGAAGTACACTTCATTGCTGTGCAACTCCTGCACAGGTCCAGGGCAGTGGCCAGAGCTGGACACACGTAGAGGGTAGGAAGGCTGGAGCAGCACCGGCTGTGCCGCTGGCCAGCCCTGGCTCTGCCAGTGCTGGAGGCAGCACTAATGAGGATGGCCACAGAAAACAGCTTTATTAGATGCGGCTCTGAACACATAAGGATACCGAGGCAACAGACTCATAAACACATCGAAGCCACTAATGCATCCGTAACCTCTGCCTAAGGGACTGAACCTTTTAAAAATACAGCTGATTTGATTTGAAAGCTCCTTTGTAAATGCTTCAGCCAGTTGAACAGGCAAGGAAAGTTAAAAAGAAACACTGTATCTTAAAAAAAGCTCATTGTAGAGACACTATGGCAACTCCGGGGAAAAAAGGAGGAAAGAACGGTGATGTATGTGGAGAAAATACCACCATTACTGGGAGGGGAAAAAAAAAAAAGGAAACTACATTGTAATTTTAACAGCTTATTATTACTTTTTATCATCATTCGAGGTTATACCTCAGCGTATTTTACATCTGCATTTAATGTGAGCAAATGCACATTCACAATTCATTGAGATCCAAAATGAGCAAGAAGAAAGCACACAGATTACAGTGTTAAATTAAACTGCCACACTTTAATGCCAGTTGGAAATTTTTTCGTTTCCTTCCTCTCACTTGCATCCAGGACTTGCAGAATGCTCCTGTCCTGGGCCTCAGTTTTCCTGATGTGTGAAATGTTGGTGTAAGCTCCGCTTCTTTATTTTCCTGCGCAGTTCCTGTATCTTCCCAGCTTGTTTCCCTGCAGAAGTCAGTGAGCCTTTGGCTGCAGGCCACCATTATGAGAGGTGGCAGAAGAAGGGAAAGTTGCTCCAGCTAACACCCCAAATCAGTAGTAGCAAGTGAAGTGAAGAGGTAAAACAGAAAGTATCAGGCAATGGCGGAAGAGAGAAAAGTAGGAGACCATGAACATTTCTGCCAGCCTCAAGTCTGAGTGTACAGAAAGTTGACAAAGAAATAGTAAAAGAAATATAAGAAATTTGTGCAGTACCTATGGTAGTGGCAGAGTGGACACCTGATTGGAAAAAGATGAGAAAGAAATGTATAATTCTAGAGAACCAAGTAAGAACAGAGATGGAAAATACACAAACACAACAGAATCTAAAATAAAATATGGCACACAACAGGAGTATGTAGAAAATAGCACAGGTAAATGCAGCAGAGGGAATAGAGAATCTGACAGATAAAAAGATGGATTTGAAAAGAATAGGGAAAATAACGCCCACACAGAAAGCAGCAAAAGAATAAAAAATATTTGCAGATGAACATCTGGAGTCAGGAGAATATTTTAATTTCTGATTTTTTTTAAGCTCCCTGTTTGCTACTCTCATTTTAATTTTGAACTTTTTTCCTCCATAAATTGGGGAACCATATGGGAGAATGAACACTTTCACTGTGACTGACCACCCCTGATATGGTAACTATAGATGATGCTCAGATATATTCAGATATACTAAGCTTTAGACAACATGAAGACTGCAAGAAAGGAGACTGACATGGGCAGGGAGTGTCTCTCCTTTCTGATAACCTATGTATTTTAAATTATTTCTCCCCCTCTGTCCCCCATACCTCCTTTAACATCTCTCAAATGTGTATTACACATGAGAGCTGATTTTACCACCGGGGCCTGCTTCAGCATGCTTTAGATATTAGCAGCGGTTCAGTTATGAATACTAAACTGATACTTTTTCCAGAGGATAACTAAAATCTTAAACCTTGCTGCTTACAAGAATTTAACTACTTTTCAACTACAGAGCTACTGTGGTCTAAATATACACACAGAATATAATATGGAGAGTAAGAACTGCAAAAGAAAAAAATATTTACAACCTTCAGAATGAAATTTTTTTTCACAGGAATGATAATTAAAAATACATTTTAAATGTTGCTCTGGTATATCTGGCCCTCTTTTTATTTGATGATCTGCAAATGATATTTCAGAGGTAGTTTAAAAGTTGATTTAGTTATCATGATCGAAGCCAAACATCTTGATTTCCTTGCAGCCTTCTTTTCATTCTGCACAATTTGTGATAGAACTTCCTTCATATTACAAAAAGTGTAGCTCTTCAAAGAAAGTTAATAATAAGTTGGATTCTGGCACTCTTAAGAACAGAAAGAAAGCATTTTGACAGTCTTACCATACACATACTTGTGCAATATCACCGAAGACAATAACAGAATGACATAATAATAGCACTCAGCTCAAAACAGATAAAATGTTAAACGTATGTTTGTGTGTCCATGTGCATTTGTGCATAAACAAAAAAAATCTACCTACAAGTTTCCTTAACATACAAAGCTGCAGCTCATAAAATCAAAGCCTCTCTTTTCATAGACCATTAGTAAATATTTTTACCTTTTTTAAGATGACCTGAAATTTATACTGTAAGGACAATACCAATCTTTTAGAAACTAACTGTGACCACACCATTAACCTGCCAAATTAAAACAGGTTTGTGAAGTCTACTCTGAGAGTAAGTCATAAATATGTATACAAAATTTCTACTTCCAAGAAACATTTCAGTGTTGAGGATTTGGTGCTCTTCAGCAGAAAAATTTTCCTCTATAACTGTTTTAAAATACATTTGTTATAAAACCATACTTCTAAAACAACCTCTTTCCTTCTCCTTCCAGCAGCACAGTGTCTCTACCGTCTGTAACCATCAGGGATTCATATGTGCTTTTAACTAATGTCAGTGTATGTAAAGAGATTGCCACTGATTCAAGTATGTTTACAAGTGAAAAAAAGAACCTGAAATTTGAGTGGGTGTCATTGCAACCTGAATGGTTCATCTTTACAGCAGAAAAACTTGCAGCAATTGCACGCAAACTCTTACACCAAACCACAAAACATTGTGCTCAATTATCAGGAGCTGAATTACTTAACAAAACACTTCTATTTACTATATTACTTACTCTCTTTTCACTTCAGAACAGAAAAGTAAAGGCACTCCTATTTTAAAAGAGCTGTGTTAAAAGACTACTTCAAAAACTCATTACTGAAAGCCACACACCAGATTTCACTCTAAGTTTACTATTATTCAATCTTTCCTCATGGACTGAAGTTCACAGTGCTGCTGCCTTATAATGCTTCTCTTGTTCCAAAAGGCTGTAAACGCATCTGGAGAAACTCCACTCCCAACTATTTGTTTTTTGAGGATTAGCTGTTGTGCAACTGATATATCTTCAGTACTTTATCCTTGGTTATTAAAATGCTCAAAGCTACCAGTTTTTGGCAAATCCACCTTTTAATATCCAGGGAGGCTCTGTGTGAGTATAGTAATTTGCCTCTACAGTAAACTGGCAGAAGCAAGGCCATACCTGGAGTGCTGTGTCTAGTTCTGGGCTCCTCAGAAAAAGAGAGACATAGAGCTCCTGAAGCAAGTCCAGTAGAAGGCAACAAAGATGATTAAAGGACTGGAGCATCTCTCTTAGGAGGAAAGGCTGAAGGAGCTGGGCCAGTTCAGCCTTGAGAAGAGACAACTGAGAGGGGACCTCACCAGTGTCTGTAAGTATCTGAAGAGAGAATGCCCAGAGGATGTACCAGACTCTTCTCAGTGGTGCCAAGCAACAGGACAAGAGGCAATGGGCAGAAACTGATGCCCAGGAAGTTCCACCTGAATATGAGGAAGAACTTTTTTACTGTGCAGGTGACCATGCTCTGGAACAGATTGTCCAGAGAGAGTGTGGAGTTTCCCTCATTGGAGATATCCAAGAACCATCTGAACACAATCCTGTGCCATGTGCTCTGGGATGGCCTTCCCTGAGAAGGGAGGTTGGACCAGATGACTCACTGCGGTCCCTTCCAACCTGAACCACTCTGTGATTCTGTGAAATGAAATTATGCTACTAAAAGGTTAGTTATACTGGAATAGCTACCAAGTAGTAAAAATTGGAATATCAAAGTCTACAATTCTACTCAAGAAAGTAACAGAAGAAACTAAAATATACTACTACAAATGGACTCAATACCTAAAACAGTATTTTCGCTATAATACAGCCTCTAAAAACTCCACTGGAAAATTCCATTTCACAGGCACCAGGTCTTGGACAAATGTAGAGTAAGATACACTCATTACTTACTGGTTTAGTGTCACATCTAAGATGAAAGAGGATCCAAAAGCATCAACCTGGAAGCTGGCTCGAGCAATGTGGGTAGACTGCAATATGGAAAAGACTGGAATTATTATTAAGTCATGGCAAAACCTATTGTACTGGTTTGAGAATGCAGAAACAAAATAGATACACTAAGTAAAAATATATCATTAACCAAATAAGATTGCACTGAAACAGACAAAGCAGTCTATGATAATGAATAAAAGACCAGTTTTCTGAATCTATGAGACATACTGATGAATTCCCAACAACACAATCTGCGACTCAGAGAACCCCCCCCATCTTAACCCATCTACACTGTAGGAAACAGCTCTTCGAACTCCCATCCTGGGCAGAACAGAGCAAAGGGAAGTGAGACCTCCCCTGGCTCATACGTTCCTTACACTGACCCTGGACACAGACTAGAGAGAACAGCTGAGACATTACTGGCTTGGTCAGACCACTGTACTCTCACAAATCTCACCAACTCTGCCTGAAAGAAACTGTTCATTCAGACAGACTCTCATGTAGCGAGGGGATAGCAATGGGCTAAAATATCATTAGCTGCATTTTCTGTAAAGCTCTGACTCACAACACTCTAAAAGGTTCCCAAACCCTTAAGCAGCTACTAAAACCAAAGAAAAATGGGTGGTAGAGAAACAGCTTGCTTGCTTGCTTGCTTCATTTCTTTCTTTTCTTCCTTTCTTTACCATACATTCTCCCCAAATTGGTTCCTTTAATTCAGTCCTGTAATGGGCAAACATGGGAATACTTCGTAACACCTCTGTTTCTGCTGCCAGAAACAGAGTTTTATTCTAGTAGTAGTGGAAGAAAATATTCAACTATCCAATAGAAATGCAACCCTTGTTTCTAGATCTGAAAATTCCCAAGAAACAGAACAGCCATGTTAACTAATTAATAAGAAAAGCTACTTGGAGACATTTTGGAACAGTATCAACTTTGTTCTTATTTTCTTTCCATTGAAATCTGCACATTAAGATTTGAAGCATGTAGACAGAGGACCTAAGAGGAAACACTGAAGAACCACTTACAACTCTAAAACACACTTCTCCAAATAAATACAATACAGGATAGCACAAGTGTAACAAATGATTTATTGAAAATTCTGGGAAGCACAGGACAGGATGGGATAATGTGAATCATCAAATTCACTCTTTCTAAAACTACTGGCAGGCTTTCAGTACACACTAAATCCAGAAGAGCTGAGAATACCAGCTTCCTTGGAAAAGAACAGCAGCAATGAAAAGGAAAGTTGGGAGAATCATGAATTTTTTGTTTATTACATTTTTCAGTTGCTGTACAGCAGAATTTTCTTTTTATGTCTACATATATAAGCACGAGTATTAATAAATAAAAAAGACAATAACCATGAATATATATCCACAAACAGATGAATCCTTTAAAAAAACCCAGAAGTCAGGACAGTTTCTCTTACTAGAGGATGCTCAGACTGAGGGCTCTCTGCAAAAATGCCTGGCTGTGTCATTACTGGGGACGTGAATGCAAAATTGCATGACAAGAAACTCCACACATTTACATTACACTTCAGAAGGATGCACTAAAACTGGAAAGCTCATTAGAAGGCACCTCAATAGATCTAATTCAGTGTCAGATATCCTTTTGGCTATCCGCACTACATCTAACCTGCTTTGTAACACAGGCCACTAGGTCTTTGCTAAGTGGTTCTTGTGATTTCTAGATAATTTAAGATCATCTTTTTTGAACAAATATATCATTTTTGACCAACTGAAATTTTACTTATCATTTACCTTATCTGGGTAAATAATGGGTGGTTAATCACCATCAATACTAAAAGCCTGCTTTCTACCAAAAAAGCATAAAAAATTAAAAAGCAAATAAACAAACAAAAAAAATACACAGCCAGCCAGCATCTGCGATGACAGACACCCACAGAATGTACAGACACCCACAGCACATATGGCACCTACATGCAGGACCATCATTTAGCTGTTTCTGGCCTGCAGCAGCTAGTGCAACCACAAATACAGCAAAAACAACCATCAACAAATCATCACATTACCACTGTTGTTTCTTTTCCACCTCTCAGGCAGCAGAGTCTGCTTTGAATGATTTTAAAATTTCATCTTCTCTTGCTAGATGTGAATTTTCAGGCTGCTGTTCACAAACAGGATGTGACAGGCCAAGAATCAAGTAAGGTACGAGGGACCAATGGCAGTTCTGTCATTCCTTTGTTCCACTGCAGCCCGTTTGCTAACCTTAACTAACCTTCACTCATCCACCTGCACTGCAACAACCGCTTTCTGATCAAAGCAGTAATGGCAGCCCAGTTTTTTGATTCTCATCATTACATTATTAAATGGAAAGAACATTCTACAGCACTTTATTATTCCTGTCTGTCAACAACACAGCTACATATGCCATCATTTAGATCTCTATACTGAGTATAACCAAGTCTTCTATATGACCATATGCTGGTACCAGAAGAGAATTAGTGCGTAAGAAAGAATATAAAAAGCCTAACTTGGATTTTTAAATGTACATATACTAAATGTAACATTTGTCATTAAAATGTATCCACTTCATAGACCGTAAGAGCAAAAATGACTCTATTGTTTTGGTTTAGTTTGGCTTTTAACTGCTAGGTATATTGCATCATATTGATTTGGTCTGGGAGATTTCTCCTCTCCAACACATCTCTAAGATAAACAATTACAAGGCTAATGTATTTCTAAGGTGACCCTGGGCCACATTTACTCTCTGACAGAAATTGTTACTGTGGATTTAAGGGAGAAAAGACGTATTAATAAATTAATATGAAAAACATTACATTACACAGATGTAACCACTCCCGAAGACACATGATGCAAACCCAGAAACTTACCATTAAGTTTAAGCTCAAGTACAATCAAGTGTATCTCGAGAGTATTTCAAACCTACCAAGATACCAAGACATTCTGGATAGCCTGACAAACTCATCCCTTTCCAGAAATTGCATTCCTTCCTGGTACATGTTTGCAAAGCACCATCACACTGCACACTGTGGGCTGCTGCCAAAAACAAACAGTTCTGCCCCATCCTGGCCACATGTTCCCACCTACTCTCCCTTGTTCGATCATGTGGCTAGCTAGAAAGTCAGATCAGCAGCAGAAAATTAATCACCACTTGGAGTGGGCCCGGTTTTTGTCAGACAAATAAGCTGATCTAAATAAACCGTAGATGCAGTAGAAAGAAGGCAGAGGGGACACCCAAGAGAGAATGAAGAGGGAGACAGATTCCCCCTTTCAGCTAAAAATCTCACCCAGCATAACAAAAAACTGCACCTTGAGAATTCCAGACAATGCATTTTTAGGGTAACAGTTCTTCTAAATATCTGGTTAAGAACCACAAAATTAAAAAATGGATTTTAAAAAGTCTTGGCTCTACACTATCTTTAAGCACATCTACCTGTCCGCTCAGTGAATAGGTTAAATGGCCAGCTGCAAGGGAGCTCACATTCACAGACATATGTCAATAAAAGAATCCAAAGAGACGAAATAAGTAGTTTTCCATCTCTACCACCTCAGTCAAGCAGAAGTAACATGAAAGACACCTGCAAAGGCTTCTCCAAACCACTGAAGCAAGATAATTAATTACATCATTCAGTCCTCAAACCCAGGAACTCTCTCGGAGAATGTGAGGCTTTTGCAACAACCATCTGCTGGACACATCAGTGGCTGACACCTGAGTCATAAAAGGGGAGTTTCTGGAGGCCGTAAGATGCACTCAATGCAGAACATGAACAAGAGCCAGGAAAGGAGAATCGAACAATTTAATGGAAGAGCACAATGCAATGCCTCCAACACAATCAAAAAGTTCTGAAATTTTTATGTCATGCAACTGAAGAAGAAAAATACCAATAACAGCTCTGAAATTAGCTGCAGTACTTCAGATGCAATTTCTAGCAGTGCATAAAGTGCACTGACCTGCAAGCCCTGCTACAGAAAATACTAAGCATCCCATGCACCTAATGCAACTATGCAAGAGCTAACTTCTGTTAAAGATTGTGAAGTTTAAGCATCTCAGTGAATGTCTGAAAGGAATCAAGAGTAAATGGAGTGGAAGATTATTTCAAATCACTAAGCACAAAGTTATTTTATCTAAAGCAAAGATTAAAAGCTTGAATTCTAAAAAAACAGAAATGGTATGCAAACCTTCCTGCCAAGCCAAGAGCAATGTGACTGCAGTTATTTTAAATCACCTGCTCCATGCCTCAGGGATCACTGCAGTAATAGAGATGGACAATCAGTACCAAATATGACTATTTACTACTACAAAGAAACACAATAGAATAAAGATGTCCCTTCAGTACTCCTGCTGGGGATCAGCTTTCCACAGAAACTGGCCCCAAAGAACGAGCACCTGCGAAGGGAACAAATGTACGTCACCTACAACCAACACACATCATTGCAGATCAACATCCGTGTACTGCTCTGGAGGTAACCTTAAACATGTTTCAAAGATTTCCATTTTGAATAGGTCAAATATCCTAACCACCAGTGAAACATTTACAAGCTATGCACTTTCTTTAATAATCAAACTAACAAGAATCTTAAATGGAAAAATTTAGACATTTTCCTCACATTGTGTATAATTAGCTGAGTATTGACAGCAGCACAGTAACATGATGACTAATATTTTTCCTCAAAAAATAAGGAAAAATAATTAAAAACATGTTGTGATGCAATGTGCAATTCCTCATAACATGTTTCTTCCTTCAGAAGTATACTTAATAAAGCACTTAAGATGCTTTTAAATAAGTTTTGCTGGAAGAGATTACAAAAAATTCTGTCAAAAAAGAACAGTCTTCTGTAAAAAAAAATTGAGAAGAATATCCTATTTATATGTTTGCCCTTTGATGTAAAAATTTTATATTTATTTTATATTTTATATTTCTATTTATAGCATTGTAGTCTCTAATTAAAAGATTCTGATCAAATCTGTAGACTTGAAAGAAAAGCATCAAGAGAATCAAGAGGTAAAATAATACAGGATGTTCCAGGAAGAAAGAACTTTAAAAGTGTGCTTCAGAGCTTGTAAGAACAACGAAATTTTATAGCAGACATTTGGTGAGTCAGTCACATTTACAAAATAATAGATTCCTTAGATATTAATTTAATTCCCCCCTCCTATTTCATAAAACAGAAACCTCAGCTTGTTGACAATCCCTTAAGTGTGCATGAAATAACATAAGTTATCTTAAGTTCAGTAAGGACACGGATAAGCCAATGGGAAATCAAAATAAATACATTCATGAAATTAAATGAAAAATATACTAAAAATTTTATGTAGATTTACCTACATTTGCTGTTTTGAAAATAATCATTACAAGTAAATTTATGCTAGAGTAGAGAAATACAGTGCCAATCAGCAAACTATAAAAGGACACATAAAATGTACACACTCTATAATGACAATTTTCAGCCTCAATTTTGTTGTAATAAATCCAGAGTTATGCAGTATACTGTTGCTTTATGTAAAATAAGAAATCTGTTCAAAAACTTACTTTTTTACTTGTACTGGAAGAAACAAAAAATTAAAACTTTGCTTAGAGACAAAATTCAGAAATAAGTCTAGGTCTAATATGAAAAATATGTATCCCAAGTGAAAGAATCTTCTTTAAAAAATACACAGTAAAATATAACTGCAACATGATTTCCTCACGCCTTCTCTATTGCCATTTGCAAATATCTAATTTTAATCAAAAGTTCATTATCACTGAACTGGATCCACATATCATACAATATTAAACAATTGCAAAATCTCTTTTTTTTACTTTCCCTAGCATTCTCACAATATTTATAGGCACTCATTTACCGTATTAATCATCATTGTTTTACATTCTTCATGCAAGCTCTCTCTTTTTATCCAGTGCATAAATCTAAATATCTTTGGGGCATTTGGTGGGGTGGAGTTTATTTAATGAAAAAACTGCAGAACAGATGATGCATGGTTTGATGAAAACACTTTTACAACTACTTCTTTGGGGCACATTAGTAAATCAGTTATTTATTCTGAGGAAAAGCTAGAAATAAGAAAATATTTTAATAGATCCATGTTCATTTTTTAATCCTGGATCACACATCTGTTCTCCATGCCAAGTGAGGGTGGAGCACAGGAAGCGCTAAACACGGTCAGCTACAGTGCAGTGCCAAGGCCCAGTTCACTGTGGTCTAACATGACCTAAAATAGCTTTTCTCCACACAAACATCATGGTATCAATGAACTCAAACTCAGAAACAAGAACTACTTGTACATCTAAAATGTCAGTAATTAGTCTTTCCAATACAAAAAAAAAAAAAAGGAGGGAAAAAAACCCAATACAACAAACCCCCTATTTTGTTTATTTGTGTGTTTGAACACAGCGACTGTTTGAATTTACTCAATATATATGGGGGAACAGCATCAGGGAAACAAGTCCCAGGCACAAACTGATGCAACACGTTACACAAGTGTCACTGCTGCAGAGTCAGTGCCTAGGTAGCAGCATGGATCCTTCTGAGGTCCTGCAGAGGACCTCTGAAAGCTTCTCTTCCTGCTCTCCTTCCTCACCTCCACTTCATCTTTCTCAAAAATTCACCCAAGGTTAAATGTTAAATAGAACAATGACAACAGGAAACTATCGGGCTGCCACTGCTAGCAAATTTAGCATTTGATCTCACACATCTAATAGGACAAATTTAAGTAACTGAATGGGCAAGATGCTGCTTCCCAAGAAGTAATCTAACACTTGTTTCCAGCACCATTAAAGCCCCATGGCACCAGATCTCACACTCGTTGTGCTTTTAAGTGTAGAGGATGATGTTAATTTGATTCTAAAATTTTGTTTATAACTTTTGATTTCCTGTGAGACAAATTACTGTAAGTCTTCAAATCACTGTGAAAGGAAGAACTGTAAGAACTTTTGGGAAGTCGTATTTATTTTTTTTCCCCTTTTTCTGAAAGGGAAGCAGCAAGGATTCATGTATAAAAGGTTACATACAACTAATGTGCAAGAGGTCTTAAATATATCACTACTGGGGCAAAACCAGTGACTGCTCAATCTCGTCTTTTTAAAATGCACTCAGTAAGGTTCTTCATCAAATACTAATGGCTAGGGATGATGTATGATCAAATAGGTTGTTATCAGTGTGATTAATCAAGTACAGGGTTACATACAGAAAACAAAGAAAAGTCATGAATAAAAACTTGCAAAGTTCAGAATCTTTTCCTGGCATAATTCATACAAAACTTTGATGACTATTGAAGATCACACTTCTAAAACTAAGACAGGGAGCAGAGCAAACAGAGACTCACCCTATGACCCAGAAACACCAGTTTCCATTGCTCCCCACAGTGACTGTAGTTTTCAGAAAGCCAGATCTAACAAGAAAAGCAATGTAGTGGCATGTCTAGGAGTCAGAAAAAATACTACAGCAGCAGTAGTGCAATGAATTCCATCTGTATCTCTCAGCAGCCCTGGACCTGGCTGCAGTCAGAGGGGAAACAACCTCCTTGTGAAGAAACATGAGATCAGAGGGAAAGGACTCCAACAAGGACAATCTATCCTCAGTGAAATATCCGTCCCTGGCAGTTTCAAGTGGGAAGAACCCAAATAAGCCACTACTCGTGCACAGCTGCAGCGTGAGAGGCAAACAACCGACACACCACCCATCTGCAGGGGGACAGAACACAACACAAGGGCAGCAATGCACGCGCCGTGGGCAACACTTGAGCATGAACCCATCTGGATCACTGTGTCATCTCTCTGCAGAAAGGACTGTTGTCCAAAAACACCATTTAGGCAAGAAGGAAAACTCAATGGATCCAACAGTCAGGAGGAGTGAAGGCATTTCCTTTGCTGAAGCAGATGGTGCCCTGAGGTCATTTTTAGCTACATTTTTCCAAGCTCTGAAAGGAATCAGTAACATATAAAGGCCCCCTTTTCAGCATCTCTTGAAGTCTTCAGAAAAGAAGGAACAGAGTTCCACTATGAGAGAAATCTACAACACCCCTCCATTAAGCCACCTTTACGTTACAAATAAAGCATTCAAATGTAGTAAAACCATTCCACACTAACTTTGCTCCTTTATACCACTATCAGTGACCAAACCTTTTTTCAGCAACACAGTGACATATTACAAACATTTTCAACTGGTCTTACATTTAGTTTGCATACAAATGAAAGCTTACTACCAAGAGATTAGCTCCACCCACTGGAAGTGACAAGCACTCTTTGACACCTCAAGCCTACCAACACAGTTAACTTCTCCCAGAAATGGACCTCGAGCAACAGCAGAAAGTTTACTAACATCTTGTCATCATCACAGGCTAAGAAGAGCTTGACAAAACTTGCAGACTCTTAGGCATGCCAATACATTGCTCAATCAATTCCACAGATAATACTTTTTAAATATGACTCACCCTCTACATTCAAGTATCAAAGTCCTGCTTCAAGTTGAAAAGTGCAAGAAAAGCAAATTGCAAAACTCCTTTTCCCCTTGATACAGCCTTGGAGATCAAAATGAATCAACATTTTCACTGCATATGTTTTCTGAAACATCTGATTGATGGATTTTTTTCATTCCCACTGAATTTCAGGGGTTGAAATACTCCAAGGAGACATTTCTGGAACAGAGTGTATTCCTACATGCTGCTATTATTCTGGGCAATTTTTGAGCTGTAAGTCAGGGCTGTAGCCTCCACTCTCCTATACATCACACTTTCATTAGAAGGCATTTACCCACACAAATTTTTCTAAACTTTGTATTAATACCACATTCTGGAGTATGCTTTTTCTAAAGCATGGTCCCTTGCTACAGTTTTTTGGTCTGGTAACATCCATTTCACTTAAAAACAAGGAAGACAGAGAGACTTAAGAGTGAATTTAGTATAGGCAGACAAATCAGAGCTGGCCAGATTACCAGATGAATCACCAAATTTCATTGTTTGAGAGCAAATACCCAGCAGCAATGCTGTGCTTCTTAACTTACTTTACCCGAATCCAATTTTCAAGCTGGACTCCTAGTGACTCAACAGTTAAAACAGCCCTACGTCATTTGCCACTTTCTGTGATTTCTACATAATTCTTATATTTCAGGTGACACTGGCTTTCCACTTGGACTTACCCAACCAGCCAAGCCCCATCATGGTAGTGCATGCCACAGCCTGGCAGAATACATCCTGACCATGTGTACATGCACTTCAGCCACCTTTGCTGTTCAGTGCTTAACAATAAAGTTTCTGGGAAAAAAACATAAGCCTTCCCTCACACAGTCCTCCCACTAAAGTATTAAAAGCTTGCACAGATGTAATCTTCAGTGTCCAAAGCTCTCATCTGCACTGAACATGCTTCCATCTGAGGAGCGTGATGTTGTTCCACATCCATGCTTGGCTGTGGCTCAGCACAGCTGCTGCTGCACAGTTCATCCCTGCAGCAATGATTTCTCCTCTGCAGATTAATGCAACTATTGCAGTGGCTTCAGAGGAGTACTATCAGGGAGCATCTGCAGCTATGAAGGGCAAAATTTCATCCGACAGGTCTCTGCGATCCTGTATGGGCTCCAAAAGACATCTCCACTGAACAGCGTATCCATACACTATCTAAGAGACCACTGGCAAGCCAAAGGAAAGAAGGTAGCTAGAAGGATGTTGAAGGCTTTCTCATCTGAAAGTTTTCCACAGATAATCATAGCAAATTTGGCATCGTTTAAAATAAATTACCTAAGTCAAAACTAGAGGAAAGGAAGACAGGATGGGAGTCACGGTGATTTTTGGACATGCTGAATACAGCAGTTTTGGTTAACATGCAAGAAGCAAACAATTACACAATTTCTAGAAAATACAATACTGAAAAAATTTTATCTAGCGACAAAAACACTGAACCATATCAGTAGACAAAGAGAAAGAGATACTACGTAGGAAGACACCACAACCTGTGTCCATTCTTTATCCTCTGACAGTATTGAACTTCACCCTCTACATCCATTGTTACCCAGACTGAGAGAATACACATGAGCCTGGGCTGGCAACCAAATCATCTGACAACATGTGAGTACTTCCCATGAAGCAGAAGAGCAGTCTACGTGGGAGGAGAGGCAGCCTTGGCTCAAAACCATGGGAGTGGAAGAGAAGGATCCTTGTCTTCCATCCTCTCCAGGGAGAGAAACCTGGTGGGAGGCAGCACCAAGTGGAAGGACCACAAACCTCAGCAGAGCTGATTGGAGAGGGAAAAGCACTGAGCCAGTGCTAGCTAGAAGGACTCACAATTTAGAGAGCTGAACCTTATCAAGCTTTTGAAGGTTTTATACAGTTTGATTGACCTTTAAGCAGTGTTTGACAGGATAACTGTGATAATGTTTTCACAAGCAGAGCCCTAAAAAAGTTGTTAGTTTTGAGTCACTTAAAGACTGGTATGATTATTGGGAAAACTACAAAAGCGACCTGGACGATCAGAAAGATAATCTATCTACTATGACCTTTTAACACTTACGTCCATAATGCTCTTGTGGCAAATATTTCAGAGTGAACGTTAACTTCACATGTAGCTCCTCCAGGATATGGCTAAATCTCATCGAAGTTTATCCTGACACTGCTCAGGATGCAACACGCCTCTGCACCATGCATGTGTTATAGCTGATATAGCTGATTAGCCACTGTAAGGGTCCCAAAACAGGTATACAGTGAAACCGTGGCAAAAAGAATACTTGGTGTCATCCTGCACTTAGGGGCACCAACACAGACCAGGAGTGATTATAGATACATTCATCACCAGAGCTAGAAAGGACTCCTCTGTCAGACTTTGCAGTTACTACACTGATTGTGGCAACCAGCAAATGTTGGGAAAATACTTTCTGTACAAATTGTTACATCTGAGCCTTTAAGAACCTTTTTGGCTGTATACAAGCTTGTTTTATGAGGCTAAGCCATAGCTTTAGGAATATCTCTCTTTTCCAGTCAGCTATGACACAAGCATGACAATACGATACAAAACAACATGAACTCTGAAGCAGCAGCTACCACAGATTTTTTGCTGGATGATTTTTTTGACTTATACATTTACTGTCATACCAAATCTCATTATCAAGCACTTTTCCTGATATGAGCTTGCAAAGAAGGATAAATTAGGAATTTGAAATATTCTTTGCCTATAAAATACCAAAACACACTATGAATACTTTATAAAAAGGTGTACCTGAAAGCACCTCCTACATCAGAAATCAAAGGACACTCTCAATGCCCTATATCATTCGACATACAATCTACAGCAAAGCTTGGCTTTCAGCAGTTTTTTTCCTCTTCAGGAAGGCAACACCTGCATCAAGAGTATGAATATTTTACCATCATTCACATATTCCTAAAATATTGCTATGTTGGTGAAGTATCTTACCACATTGCAGAACTGCATACACTGAACATACAGTAAAGTATCACACACATTTTGCCTAATGACTTACAAACCCTACGGGGCAACAAGGCAGGAAGAAAACCAAATTCAGCAATAAACCAAATGCATGTTATTACTCACTATAGCCCCTTTCCCAGTTTAGCCTCCTCCTCTTTGGTTTTGTGTTAGGATGATTGAAAACTATCCCTAAGTTTCTCCAAGAGACAACAGTCATTTGATTAAGTGAGCAGAAAAGAATTTTTTTAATCAGGCAATTTCTCATGACACTTCTCTTTTCAAGGGTCACCATCCATCAGTCCCAAACTCTAGAGATATTTTATAAGCCACTCAACAGTCAGAACTCTTTTTTTAAAGAAAAAAACTACTGTTTGTTGGAGCTACCCAACACAGTAACTTACAATACCAGAAGGTGAGAGCATCAGAACAGAAAGCAAGAGTCAGCAGTTTCAGAAGAACCTGCAAAGAACAGCGATATCCTGTTTGAAGACTAGAGTGAGACAATGAGATATCAGAGAATCCAATAGCAAAGACCAGGCAACACCTGAATAACTAAAGAAGATTTCAAATCCAAGTGCAAGCAAAGCTATGCAAACTCAGCATGACAGAGCAAAGCATCTCTGAAATGGATTATTAGCAATAAGAAATCATTTAAGAAATCTGCAAGCCATGATTCCAATAGGTGTATGCAATTGTATCATTTGGTCACAAACAATGCAGGCTGTGGGAGACAAGTAAGTTCTTTACTGAAAACTACTGACTCACTCTGAACTACAAACAACAGGCACTTCTGTCTCCAGATTGCAGCTCAGTCCTGGAGCCCTTTCAGGCCAGGCTCCCTACAACCAGGTCATCCCTTTTACTCTCTCGGAAGGAATCCAGCCTACCTTCATGAAAATGGGCAATGAGCAAGTGAAAAACAGCTTGAGAAACAGAAATTGCTATATCATTAATGGTCTGCACAACCAGCAGAGATGAGTGAATCTCTGCCCATAGTAGGTCAAAACCCTGTTCCCACTGAAAATCATAGCAAATCTCACAAATTTCCATGTAACACCTAGATATATAAAAAATGGATAAAGCAATGAGAGCTGCAAGAGGAACAATGTTGTCCCTTATACTGTATGTGCAGACCTACAGCATGACCACAAAGTGCTGGCCCTAAGCATAACTGGGACCCTTGCTGGTGGTGAGTGGCAACCTCTGCTGAGGGCACGATCGCTGTTAAGTTATACCCCAGGCTGAGGGAAGACATCTCTTAGGTGAAGGCATGTAGTAGTCTGGTATTCTAATCTTCAGCTGGAAAATGAATCTCATCTTCCCAACCAGAACACTTGATCTACTAAAAATTATTATGGAAAAGGTCCTCCAAGCCATGTGCTGATGTAAATTACAAACACAAGTTTTCAAAGGTGTACTTTGTGCTTTGTTTTGCTCTCCTTCGCAGGAGGAAGAACAAATACAGGCAGTGGGGAGGGATGCTTACACATTCCCACATTTTCACAAAGAACATGCCTGCACAGTACTGACTAAAGGAAAATATTAGGAAACTTGTGGTTTCCCATGTGCTTCTTACAATACCAAAATATGGCTTAAGGCACAGAGTTAAAAGGTTCCTTAAAAATGCCCAAGGTGGGAACTTTCCTTCTTTTAAACACAAACATCTTAGATTAGCCTTCACTGAATGTCCCTGACATAGAGGACTCTCATCTTCTAATACACTTATTTATGCAGCAGTAAATTAGGTGTCCATTGCTAAGATCCTGAATTGCAATAATGATAATATTAGTGTATTTTTAGCTATATCTTATCCTGATATACAGTAATAATCAGCTAACAGGCACCCTTTGGGGCATAGAGAAATTGAAATATAGGAGTGTCACATACTAGTAGTGACTTTATTCTGCAATGGAATTAAAAGTGGAAACCCAAAGTCATGTGAATTCTCCAATGTCCACTATATATTGTACATTAAAACATTAATGACATGAGCATATAATAGCCTACAACATTTGCCTTGTGCTGTGTTCTGAGGTTCAGCAATCTTGGACAACTACAATTGTGAGCACATTAATTACGTTTTTTAAGCGATTACATTCTAGCTTTCTAAGATGAGTATATCGACGATTTCCTTCATTATTTCATAGTAAAGCATGCATGTCAAGAAGTCACTCAACTCCTATGGCAATGGCAATGGCCCAAAAACCCCAAAACAAACAAAACAGAGGAAGTTGCTAGAGAAAAACCTCAACAAATGCTGAAAACAAACCATAAATCTTTAGAAATCTGCCATCCATCACTTCCCAGTCACTTCTGCCTTCAATTATCTCCTTTCACCCCCTCTTCTCATATTACACTCCTCTGGCTCAACTCCATCATGAGCCTGTTCTAAAACTCCTGATCTGCAAAGGCCACACTTTTCTTCTGCTTGATCATCTTCATTTCCCTTTGTGCAGTTCTGAACTCAGGCTTGCATCCTTCTTGTTCAACTTCTGCCCTTTCTGCAGCTAAAGCTTTCATCCAGGAATTAAAGGAATCCAATCCGATTTAATGCGACTTCCTTCTCTCCAGCTTATCTCTCTCTCTCTCCCCCCGCTTTTATCTTTATCCGATTCAAAACACAACTACACTGTTTTACATTAAGTCACCATTAATTCAACTACAGCCTTGTTGTCTAGTTCTCTGGCTTCCTCTTCCCATTTAGGTATCTGTTTTTCTAGACATGGTTGCTAGTCCTTCATTCACCAGAGATTCTTCTTGAATGCTTTTACCTCCTCCAAGTAGCATCCTCCCTTAACTAATTCAGAAGGCCATTAGCTTTGGTTTGAAATCTCTGTTCAAGAGCAGCTTTTTTAACTCTCATATACAGCTATTCAAAGACTATTAACAATGGATAGAATATGGAGACAGTCCGAGTGTATTTAATCATAAAACAAACAAATACATATGGAAATGCTATTGATGGAGAGCACACCTCTGTTCCCCTACTCTTTATACTGTTAACTCTTCAGGGCAGGCATGGGTGTCTCTTCATGTACGAGCAGAATCCAGCATCTTTATACTTCATGTGACCTTCACCAGACACCCAAAAGCAACCATAAAAGTTAACTCTGCGAAGTTAGTCCAGAACTTTGATAAGTACCTTCCTAAATGCAGCTCCTACAAGAGTTCAGTTAAGCAAAGTCAGCCACGCTGCTGGTCCATTACCACCGAGCTGACTCAGATCCCCGGGCAAGGGATGCAATATCCTGCAATTAGGATGTAACCATGCTCTGTGCCAGAACCACAGAGAACCTGTACTGCTTCACTCTGTTCGGCCTGCTTGGCAATTTTCTTTGTCCAAAGCACTGTCAGCTACTGCATCCTTCCATGAGTAACAACCATCAGACACCATGGGAGAGGCTGGGAATATTTTAAGCAGGGAAATCTCTTGATCAGTAAGAAAAGTTGTAGTAGCTTTCACATTTACATCAGAGCTTTTACAGATTTACATTGGTTTGCTGTGGAGGCTGTTGTGAAATAAATGTATTTAACCCTTTTCAAGCCATCTGTGTTACTCTTTTTTTTTCTGCTTAGAGTAATATTCATACTAACAACTTAACTAGATGAAGAAGACTTGAAAATTTTATGAGCCTAAGATTTGGTGAATAAAAGCTGAGACATTCAGAAAAATAAAACCCGTTAATTAGCAGTTTGTTCTGTAAGACCAGTATTTTAATCCTAATACTAAAGCCAAATGCAACCATTACTAAGTTTAAAACAGACATGTCACTAAGTGTTTGAACTTATGACTCTTCAAGGGTCTTCAAAGAATCCTGAAATGCCTAGAGGATTTTTTTTTCTTTTTTAAGCAAAGCATTATGAACTTGGAGAATCCTATTTTATTGTACTATAAATATGGTCTTCATATCTGAAAAATCTTTACAAAGAGTAAGTTACATTCAGAGGCAAATGAACAAGCTCTTCATGGCATATGTATTATTTAACTATACAAAGAGAATGCAAGTTGTCAGTTCTTAAACTTCATGGATTATAAAAATGAGACATTATAAAAAATCATAAAATGAGACAATTTTTTCACATATTTTGTTTCTTAAACAACAGCAGTCAATTAGAAAAGGAGGAAACAGAGGCCTGCAACTCATATTGGATGTCAGCAGTTACCTCAAATGCTCAGATTTTATGTTCTTCATCTATAACAACATGGACTCGATATTTTTTTCTTTAGATGTAACAGCCATGTACCACCTCAAACAAAAAGGGTCAAGATGAAAATAACTGTATTTTAATAAAAAATGAGGTTGTTAAAAGTTTTAGGGATTGGTCTTTATATAACAGAAATACGTTTTTAAAACAAATAGTGCCAGGTTAATGGTTGGAGTCAATGATCTTAGAGGTCTCTCCCAACCTTAATGACTCTATGATACCACAGAATTTGAAAATATACCTCGGTTTGGGTAGCAGGCAATCTGTACGTTAAACCCTGTGTTTAGTTCACGTTACATTTTAAGCAATTCCCTTCCGAAATCCAATTTCTATTTTTAAAATCACATCTGAGTCCACAGAACATAAACCCACCCTGCCCACGCTTCAGCCAGAAGCCGAAATTAAGCCGCAGCATTTCAAGCCCCGCTGTCGCAAAGGCACCGCAACTTTCATTTTGGGTGCCCCGGCCGCCGCAGGCAGCGGGCTGTGCCCGCCCGGGTCCCCCTGACGGCCGGGGAAGGGCATTAACAGGCACGGGGACCATCTTAACTAATTCGGGCGCCCTTGCACAGGACTGGCATTCCCAGCGCTCCTGCGGGAAACGGAGCCGCGCGTCTGGCCGAGCATCGCTTTGCACCGAGCGTTATCCTTCGGCGGTGCAAACACCCTTGGCGGAGAGTGCGGCGAGGCTCCGCACCGCCGGCCCTGCTGCACTGCCGGCCCCTCTTCCCCGCCCGGCGCTCACCTGTGTCCGCGCCGCCTCGCTCCGCACCCGCGTGCTCAGCGCCGGCCACCGCGCCCCGCCGCCGCCCTCGCCGGAGACCAGCCGCAGGGGCCTGATGCTCTCTCGCTCCGCGAAGGGGCTCTCGC
>VZTE01006408.1:1296026-1308255 GCA_013397775.1 Eulacestoma nigropectus | reverse complement strand
GCCGGGGCTGCCGAGCTCCGCCCCGCCGCCGCGCCGAGCCCCCTGCCAGCGAAGGAGATGGCGAGAGCCGGCGAGGCTCCCCGCAGAGCCCGCTTGGAAGAGGGATGTGCTGGGAAATGTAGTCGTTTGCCAGGGCGTGAGGGAGCGGGACGAGACCGGAGGGGAAGCCCCGGAGCCCGGGCAGCGCTGCAGGGATTCCGCAGTCGCCCCCGCCCCGTGGGGCCGCCCCGGTACCGCACTGCTCCGGGGCTGAGGGAACCCCCGCCGCAAAACTTGCCCTCACTGACAGCTGCGGGTGAGGGCGGGGGCTCTCTTGGGGAGGCAGCCCGGGGCGTTTTCCCTCCCTCCCTGCCCGTACAGCTGTCAGCCCACTCTCCTCCTTTACGTGTTCATTTTCAGAGCAATTTCATTTCCTTCCCTATGACCTTTTTTCTTCCTTTCTTAAATTTCTACTCCCTCCCCGCTCTTTTAACAAAGAGACTAGGAAAGGATTGCAACGCAGAATCATTCCTTTCGCGTTACAACACGCTCTCCGGGACTAAGCAAGAGGCAGAAGTGTCAAGGCGTCCCCACGATGTCCGTTCCCTGAAACGCGAGAATTATTCTCCCTCAGCGAAGGGATGGCCGCATCTGCAACCCAAATCTACACTCCCACCTACCGGGAAGCCGAGAGCAGCAGTGCTGCCTCTCAGCACGGTGTATCTCACCTTCCTTAACTACATTTCTTTATGAAAGTGGGACAAGAGTGGCGATCGCCTAAGGCAGCTCTTTCGCCGCCGTTTTCCGAACGGGCCATACCAAGCACTGCCATGGCACGCAGTTGAGGTGAGTGGAGAGAGGAGGAGGGATGTCAGGGCAGCGGCAGATGCCAGACGCCAGACCCAGGCAAGAGAATACAAGGTCTAACTGCCCACTGCAAGGCTTGTACCAGTTGTAAGCACATAATAAAGGAGTTGGTGGCATCACAGATAATGCCACTGAAAGATGCCGCTCGTTGTAGTCTCAAAGATTAAAAGAACACACAAACAAAATCTCTTAAAACCCTTATGCAGATCAATTTCAATTGCACTGCTTGCACCGACAACAGCCAGGATACCCGGCACCTCCATTCCTGCTCTTAGGAGCGTTTCCACTCGCCAGGCTGCCTTCTGCCTTCCATGGGCTCCCCCCGGAAAGGACCCTGCTCCGGGCACAGCGGCTCGGCAGAGGCTGCCTGGCTCCCCGGGGCCACCCGCCAGGGAATGCCTTCTCTGTAGGGCTTATCTTACTTACACGTATCATCTTATTAAAGGAACAAATTAGAGGATAGATGAAGGAAATTCAGTTTCTCTCAATTTGCTTCTGTGATGTGAAAACAGACAAAACGACAGTCCAACAAGCTGAAGATAACAGCAGAGTATCCCATTTGGAAATGTATAGTAACTTTGAGGAGAAAGTGGCAAGTAAGTTTTATGCTGTCCTGCTTGCACTGCAGTCGGGCACTACAGGCAAGATGGAGTATTACCTCAAAGTATCCATTAAATCCTGAAGCAGCTGCTGAAACAGTGCAAAATTAGCTTATAAAAACTCTGCTGTGGGGTGTCAAAAAGACCATGGATGGGGTGGGTAAAGAAAATGAGAAAGTGCTATTTATAGCAAAAAAAAAAAAAAAAAAAAAAAAGTATTATAATATGATGCTTCAGTCTTCTTACAAAAGTCATAAATCCTTACATTTCAGGCTGCAGCCAACCCCTACAGTTATTTCAGTTAGACCAAACTTTCCCCACTGGCACACTATTTCACAGCTGCTTCTGTCAGTATTTCTGTGAGAATTCATTACATTGGGTATATATTACACCCGTTCGGCAGTAGATATACAGTACAGTTATACACTCATTTCCTGGATCAGCACATCATATATTTCTTTTTTCTCTTGCTCACCAGTGTTCAGATTTAATGTAGGTGTTACACATGGAAGGTTCACCAACCCAGCACCAGCCAAGGCTTGGCTGCTTTAAGCTAACAACTATGAATGCAGAGTTTTATCCAGTCTGCATGCTCAGCAGATATGGTGAGGTATGATACATATGTTTCATAAATGCAGTCCTTTTTTTAGTATGCCAACTCTATTTTGGTCAAACTCTTTGCTAATTTTAAGAATAATATTTATAACAATTTTTTTTTTTTAGAAATACAGCCAACTAATACAAAGATAAAGGCATTTTAAAAGTGTGCGTGCTAGAAGCCATTAGCCAAAACAGAGCTGGAAAAGGTTTTACATTCCTCTCCTTGCAAACCTCTCTCATTTATATCTTCTACTATATGGCTTATTTATCACTTCTATGGTAAACACTGAAGATTAATTCTAAAGAGAAGACTTAAATAAATTGCAGAAAAATCCTGTATCATGTTGAAGGATCTAAATCACAAGGAAGTAAATCCTGATCTGTATGTCTGAAGTCCCTTCTTATTGTACACATAGATTAGAAATGGATGATTTGACAGGCTTAATCCTTCAGAGAAATAATATTTAAATTTTATTGATGGTGATTTCACATTCATTTGGGAAATCAGGAAGAGAAATTCAAGATTCATCTCTGGTTTTACTTTCCTGGGAGTTCGTCAACATTGCTGAGGACTGTGGCAGACTATCCACCTCTGAGCAATGAGCTCTTTCACATCAGGGGACAGATTTTTTCTTCTTCTAGCAGCTCATAGAATATCTCATGTTGGAAGAGACCTGTAAGTATCATAAAGTCCAATTCCCGCTCTTCATGGGACTACCTAAAAATACACCATGTAACTATGTCATCCACTCCTTTAACTCCTGACTTGGGGACTGCTTCCCTGAGGAGCATGTTCCGGTGATAGACAACCCTCTCAGTGCAGAACCTTCTCCTGATGTCCAATCTGAACACTACCAGTTGCAGCTTCCTACTATTTCCTTGTGTCCTATCTCTAGCCCCCAGAGAAAGGAGACCAGCACCTCCCCCTCCAGTGCTTGCAGTACTGAAGGTCACAGAGAAAATCTGGGGTTTATGGCCAGCTATCTACATACTCAACAAATATTCAACATTGAATCTTGAAGTGAGATCTCCCTTCAACTCAACAAAAAACCAAAACAAAACCCAAAAAACCAAACCAACCAACCAACCAACCAACAACAAAAAAAACCCCAAACAAAAACAAAACCAAAACAACTCCCAAATAAACAAAAATATTATGTCACACAGCCACCCATCTATAGCTTCTTTATCCCAAATGAAATTGGACTACACCCAAACACCTGCTTTGCATCCCAAGTCTTTTTATAGTGCTATATCTGGGGTGCTCAGCATTGATTTTGCATAGCTGCACTATCTAAAGCAAAGAACCAAAAAGTAACATTTGCAGAATTCATGGTAAAAAACCCCAAAATAATCATCTCATATCACCTTCCGAGCTGGTAAGCTGGTTAATGAATTTTACTCACAGTTACCTTCACTTCTTACAGGTATCAGTGGTGACTCTGTGGTATTACCAACAGGATTTACCTTTATTTATTCTGCACTTAATAGCAAAAACAGTCTCCTTACAGGATCCAGAGGACTAGTTATGCTAAGAAATAAATTTTGGCATTCATTTTCCAGTCCACCTACATATATTCTGTGTAAATAAGTTGTACAATTGCTCTGGATCAATTGGTTGCTAAAATTTCCCCTCATTTGTCTTCAAGAGTGGCGATTAGATGCCTATAGAGGTTACAGCTAAATCTGAGTGGCAGTAAGCACTTGAAAGAAAACAGCTTATTTTCCAGAAGAATATTTACATGAGATGAAACATAATGGAAAAAATGAGGGGGTTAAAGGGGAGTCCATTTCCGGCTGTGATGCAAGTAACATCCAAACTAGCCACCCAAGAAGGATATGAACGCTTGATCACATTTGACTGTAGTTTTATCTTACACTTCACTATTTCAAGAATTTCCCATAATTCTTTACACAATCTAATTGCATGTCTTAAAGTTCTCAAATTCTGAGCATCTACAGAATGAAACAGGAAAATGCTTTCCACCTTTGAGTAGACTCAGTGTACAACCAAGGTAGGCTATGATTTGATGCTACTATGGTATCAACTGTCCACATGATCAAAAAGCCCAGCATGATCAGTCTTTATCAGCCCCTGGTTCTTATCAGCCAATGGCCCAGAGGCCACAGGGACCACATAGCTCGCAAAGATTCTCCAGTTGGAGAACGTGGAGGGATTCATATTTTTATCTCGTGTCCATATGCCCCACTGTAATGACACCAGTTAGAGCACCTGCCTTTTTTTCATCATTCGTTCACTCAGAGGTTCCCACAAGAGCTTCACAGACACCATCACCAGCTACATTAACTGAGTGTTTCAGAGCTGAGGCTCTTCAGGTGCGAGATGAAGGTGCACACAGTCACAGGTGCATCTAAGGAGGCAAACAACCTCAGATTGTAACTAACTTCCCTGCAACACTAAAGGGAAAGCCAGCTCTACAGTCACCTACTGCTTCGTGTCAAGTGTTCTGCAGTTGGATGTTTGGCTGCCCACAAACATACTGCTGCAGAGCATAGGGCTTACCTGGGTGCATCAACCTCAGAGGTACTGCAGAACTTCCTTACATCTGAGTGGTGCTGGCATCGCTAATCCCCACAGGAGCGTCTGTACATACACCCCCATGTACACACACATGGATTGGGAACTCCTTCCTCTCAGCCACACTATAATTTACCCGAATAGATGCAACACTTCTGCTCCAGATAAACACACACCATGGAGCAAAGCCATATGCAGTGCTTGGGCACCTACTGCAAAAACCCAAGCCTATAGTGTAGGTGTAATTGAAGTAAAACACTACTTCTTCCAGTGTTTTACTTCTAAAACCATCTTTCAATACCTGTATTTCTTCTGATGTTGTTACGACCATCCCAACTTTGCATTTTCTAGCTACAGTTCCCATGTTAAAAGTCTTTACTGAAGATCATTTTGGTCTGTCCCCTGGTCTGAACTCACCCTTACACTGAAGTACCAAACCAGTATAGTGTCTGCACAGGCTTTCAGCATTGGCGTGTGTGTGTATGCACATACCTCCTACTTTAACATTTTAAAGATCATAAAATATTTCACATCCTCAGAAATGTGCTTGCCACACCTATGAAACGAGGAAGATCACTGGGCCACAAGATAATCACTTAAATAAGAGTACTTTTATGGTCTAAAAGCCATGGGGATATTTTTTCAATCAGGTGTTAAAATTAAGTAATGTCTGGTTTACACAAGTTTTCACCTTTTTTTGATACTCATGATTTGTGTGGTTCATTAAAACTTGGAATCTCACACTGTGTATAAGTGTATGCTGCAGAGAGTATGGGAGTAGAAATCTAACTACCACAGAGAAATCTAACTACTACTATAGAGTAGTCTCTAACTACCACAAAAAGAACAACAGTTAGAACCTTAACACCTAGTTTTGAATAAATATAAACATTACCTACACCTGCTTCTCCAAGTCACAGAAAGCAAGACAATTCAAAAATGAAATGCATTAGAAGAAATCCATGTACTTATAGAGTTCAAACTGTAATTATGTAATACCTAATTATCACAAATACATACTCACAGATAAATAAAGGTTTGCCATTAGAAGTGCAGTTTTAGTGACCAGAGAGGCCCTTGTGGTAGTCTTTGTCTGAACCGTTTGACATTTCTCTGAATCACTGCCACACGTTTTGAAAATATTCAATTCTCTTCTCTGTGAGGAAATCAGAGAGACAGATACTCTAGTAACTATCCTTCCATACTTTTTTTTTTCAACTTGTAACATAAATACTTCCAAATTTTTGCAAAAAAATGTTGGGTTTTCTTTAAACGAGCTCAAAAGATAAATAAATTAAAATAATTAAATATGCTGAGAAAATCTGTTTTGGAAACAGTTAATAGGCCTACTGTGGCTTGTGACACCATCTGAATATACTATAAAGGGGACTCTTAACACACACTAAAGTGACCAGTAAAGAAAATCTGCATCATGACTAAAACTGCTTTTTGCAACCAGTAGCAGTGACTCTCCTATCTTGTTCTGGATTACAATGAACAGTCTTCATATCTTAATGACAAACTTCCGGTAATTTTTTTTTCCCCTTCAAGATTCTAAAGCCAGATTCCAATGTGTTTAAAACTTTTTGCAGCGCCTGTAGAGCTAACATGTTCTAGGACTGCATCTAATCACATGCATAATATACACATGCTTTATCTGATGAGTAGATTTACTAACAGTGACTACTTCTAGCCTCCACACCCAACATTGCAGCAATCCTTACGTGTATCAATAGCCACACACATACATCCCAGCCAGAGGAAGGCCACCACGGCAGCTAAGAAGTGTGTGCCTCAGAGATGGGAGCAGGGAGGCAGCTGCAAAAGATACTTACTGGCAGATTGTTGCAATGTGTTAGGGGAAAAATGCATATTATTCTTAATTTTACTTTCAAGACTGAACCAAAAGCTAGAAAAAACCCACACCCAGAAAAACGCCAACCAACCAACCAACAAAAAAAACCTCAACAAAAAAACCTCCAACCAAACAAAATTCTCTCAACAGAAGAAAAATAGTCAAAACACTTGTTCCTAAAATATACAGCATTCACTGAACCAGAGAGCAATCATTTAAGTGTCACTCAAAATGAAGAACAAATTGCTTCAATCTTCTACTTTAAAGTCCCAGTCCTAGAACATTACATACCGGTAATTTACAGGCAAAAAATAAATACAGACATACACATTTAAGATCAACTCCTTTTAAAAATGTTAATTTTGCTCATTTCTATAATGGGTTTCTATATTTTCTGGATGTGAATCCATATCAGAATTAACGATAGATCAAGCCAGCAGTGACCAGTAAGATGGAGAAGCCAAAAGCAGTCCTCACCAGACTGTACACGCTATTACATTAACAGGGGAATAAGGAATGTCACCTTTCAGGTGACAGCAACTCCCCAAGCAGCTACTTTCATCATTAAGCTTCAAATTCATACCCTCTCGAAAGGAAAGCAATTTTATGTCATTTTCCTCACCCATTCCTGCACTCCAAGCAGGTTTACCTACCCCTCACAGATAATAGCCTATAAAGGACAGACAATAGCAGGCAACATTAGTGCTCTTATGGTTAAAGTGTTTTAAGTTTGAGAATATTAAATCTGCACGGGATAAAAATGCAAACAAGTAATTTCTGCAAAAATTAATGAAAGTAATTTCTGCGGTTTAGATCTCTTACATGACCTTAAGGCACTCTACACTTATTAATAAAGCTTTGCCTCTTGTAATTTCATAGTTGTGCCCTCTCATGATTTACAGATACAGAAACTCTGAAAGAAATCAGCTCTGGTAAAGATCTGCATAGTCCTCCCAACTCTCACTTGTGTCTTTCACTCAGCCTCTGAGTAAGCCATTCTGACAGGCTGGCTACTCTGAAAGAAAAATCAAAGGACCCAAGTCGATCAGAAACCTACCTGTCCTGTTGGGTTTTTGTTTGTTTTCCCCCCAATATATTTTTATACATCTAACTACTTTCTTAATAGCTGAAATGCACAATAGAGCTAGTTTTAATTTAATAATAATACATCAGAGTAGTCAAAGAATGTAATAAATGTTTGTTAGTGTGTTCTCTATTAAAGCAGCAGCAGAAGAAACAGAAAAGGGAAGCAACCAAATGCCTACAAAACATCAGTAATCCATGAGTAATGGACTACCTTATTTACAATGGAACATCCAGTTACTTTTAATGTGGTTACTTGGAACGTATCATAATCAATGATTTTAGAAAATTACTCTATCTAAATGCAGCTGCATCATGCTTTGCCTAGCAATTTATTTAATCCAAATGTGGGGTCAGAACCTTTTACCAGCCACCATAAAGCAGTACCTCTAAAACAAAACCCAAAGCACATGATCGAAACCAAACTTAAGTTTTATTTTTCATATTTACATATACAGAAGCTTTTGCATTAAAAAACTAGAAAACCAAATAATCTGTACATATAATACAGCAATTTAAGTCTTCATGAATAGAATATTAAATTTTCAAGTCAATTTAAAAATCATTATATTAAATAAACCAGTATTAAAATCCAAAAAACGGGGATGAGGATGAAGAGGAAAATAATGACCACATAACATTTGTATTCTGCCCTTCGCATGTATCATTTATGCTCACTGAACACTTGTTCTCACTGTAACTTGAAAAACCTCCAAATTCTGAGTTTCTTTCACTTGTCTGAAATAATTCCAACAGGGTCTGCAGTGGCGAGCTACAAATGCTTCTCTTCTCTTCAGGAATAGACAGTCCATCTGAATTCTTTACACATAACTCCATATTCTGTTTCCAGGTTTCTCTTTTATTCCTTCCCAAGTTAAGCTTCACTTTTCTGTGCAGCTTTCCAGACGGTGAACTGTGGGCAGTGCTGGCAGCTGATGCATCAAGTTCTTTGTTCACAGCAGTATCAGATACCTCAGCCTCCAGAATGACATTGTGCTGCACTTGTTGATGATTATCACACAAATCATGATGTTTCTTGACAAATGTAGGATTGGCATTTGTTTTTTTCAAACACTTTGCTGGTAGAACTACTGAATTGTTTAATTTTCGTTTTTGCTGCAGTAAGTTTTTGTCTTTCTCATTAAAATCTGTAACTTGGGTATGAGAATATAAAGTATATATTCCTTCCTGAAAACACTGTACATTCTTTTTACTTGGATCTGGTTCCACTATTTCCCTGCTGAATGGCTCAGAAGCTTGAGACAAGTTCTCTGTGTACACTTTGTCAGTTTTCTGAAGGAGTGGTTGTATGGAATTTGATGATACAACAGTCTCTCTTACCTTCACGGCACAGGAGCAATCAGTCTTAATATTTTCATTATTAATTCTGAACTTGCTTTTCAGTTCTGAAGGTTGTGATGGGTGACAATAAAGAACTGAACAGACAGATGCAGAAATAGGGGTAGGTATTGGCACAGAATTTGGCTGTACTTCTGCAGGCTGGCGATCCAGTCTGAGTGCCTGCATTGCAGTATCCTTCCATGAGTAAGTTTTCAAAGAAATACGTTGCTTTTTCAGTCGCTCTTTCAGCTCATCTGGTCTAGTTATCTTTCCAATAATAGGAGAAAAATATCCTGTACTACATTTTGTCCTACAATGAAATTGTTTAAAAATATTAACAAACATAAAAAACCCCATGCAACATAACTCCATAGGCAACTGATTCTAGAAAAGCAACTGAACTAACAAAGGAGTTTTTGTTTTTACTCTTCAAGGAAAGATATATTTAGGGCAGTAACACGCTATTTCTACAGGAGCAGAGTGTCTTATAGTTGATTTTGATGTTTTCTTACTGATTTCTCCAGCTTATAAAATTGTTTTAAAAACACACAAAGTAGTCTAATATTTCAGTAAATCTCAGTTTACGGTGGCATTAAGAACAAAAGAAGTTAATGAATATAATGCAATGACTATAATGCAATGACTATAAATACAAATATTCTATGATATATACACACAAAATTAACATGATTTTCTTTGCAGGATTTCAAGCCTAACAACTCTAAGTATTTTGAAATCACAAAAGAAATAAAGGCTTGCTTTCATTAGGCTATCAGTTGTTTGATTCTATTTGCATTTCCTTTGATTTCACTAATAGTATCTTTATTTCTTCATTACTTGCCTTTTTTTTTTTTAATAAATAAACAAGAATTGCTTATCTCCTGACTCATTTGCAAAAAATCAGAGCAACCTTAAATAGTGTTACTGCTTCACGTAACAAAGACCCTGATGCCTACAGTCCAAGATACCACACAAGCCTTTCTCGCCCTTTCAAGCTCTTGAGCTACAAAGAATAAAGTGACATTTGCTTCCTCTGTCCCACACAGGCAGCACACAAGCTAAGAGGTTTAGAGTGTAGGTAGGAAGTTTTTCCACATGTAAGGAGATCAGATTGACTGATTTGCTGTCCTTAGACTACTAAAAATGATAGAAAGCATTCAGAGCAAGATGTCCAGACATTGCTGTCTTTCTGATAGCAGTATTTCAGTACAGTAGATTTGCTTTACAGAGGCTGAAGATAGGTAGGACAACTTCTGACAACTTTCAGTCTCATCTTTCTCTGATGCCATCTGCACTTCTGATTTTTTTTTTCTAAGTTCTGCTTTACAGAACTGATTTGCCAGGTACAGCTGCATTGCAAATTTCTATTTATTTCGGAGTTCAAAACATGAATTTATCCTGTTCTAGTCAGATCAAGAATTTCAGAACTATCTTTATGTTCAATGTCGTGACTCACAGAGTCTTTAAAATTTACATGTAACTCACCTTTTTATTTTTGCTGTATCATCTTTATATGCAACAAACTCATAAACTAACTTTGAGATTATATCATCAACAACTTTGTACTGTGTGCTTTGTGCAAAATTTCGGTGCCGCTCACTTTCAAGATGCTGCAACAAAGAAAGAACATGAAACAAACCTAAGACTACAGATATGAATATACAAGTCAGCAGTACAACAAGGAGCAAGTAAACACCATTAATTTACTACCAGCATCTCCAAGACATGAATTACTAGTGCCTTCAGCTATCAGAGATAGGTTTTAATTCTAATTGCTTCTTCTAACATGGGAAAAAAATACTCATTTGCTGGTTATTCAGAAAAATATTTTAAAGTAAAAAAATATAGAGAAACCTCTGATGATACCACACTTAAGGGATATGATGGTATCAAAGCATATACTTGACATTTCACATACTGTTTGCAGATCTTCATATTTCTTCCCACAACATTCACAATATCCTCTCTTTTTTTTGTCCTTCTGAGGAAACTGAACAGGCATTCCACAGTCCTTGTCACTGTTTATTTTGTTTCTGTTAAGAGAATATTAATGAGTCTTAAATATGAGACTGAGTGCTCAACTTGCCTCTCACAGTATGTTCATTCTTACTCACTTAAAAAAAACCCAGAACAAGCCTCTATTTCCCCTTAAACTATTTACATTATTTTCATCAACACTTAAAAAAAACAAAGAGAAAAGTTACACACAGATTTAAAATCAAACAAACAAAACCCAGAAACATTTACTGCAAGAAGACAGGCAGACCCAGCGGAATTATACGAAAGCATAAAACATCCAGGTTAGTATAGATATATTACCATCACTGACTCAGAATAAATAGTACAAAATTGCTAAACAAATAAAAATCAAAGGGCATTTAAAAATCTCTGTGTACAGCTGATAAAACCCAAACCAGAAAACGAAAAAAAAAAAGTATTTTAACACCCACTGTCAGAATATTTTTGAAGCCTAGAAAATACACATCTGAGAAAGATGACCTCTCCCCATTCTTTGGCAAAAGTAACAGCCCTATTTGTTGGTTTTGAATATGCTGACCTAATGCCATTTTGTCCTGTTTTTCTAGGTACAGGCTAAGTGGGAATGCAAAAAAGCAAACCTAAAGATCTTCTTGGACATTAAAATATGAAGAGGTTCTCAATAGCTGCTCCATGACCTTCAGAGTCCTCATCTCGGGAGACCTACTGCTTGCTGCAATCCACTATCAGACCACCTAAGGTTGATATGCCAGCAATAAAGCAAAATCACCAATCTCTACTTCCCTTCTACTTTAAAGGAATAGTGCCATCTCCCTGTTTAGCCAAAAATCACTCTGACAGATTTTACCACCTTCACACCTTCCCTTGGGAAAACAGTAAAACTCACAGAGAATCAGTAAAGCAGAATATAAGCAATAGAATGGATGACATGAAGACTGAATAAGTCTGCAGGGTCTTGCCCAATGCAGAAGCAAGTAGAACTAACAATTTTGCTTCAACAAGCTTCTCTCCCAGGTAAAGATAAAACAAGTGAACAGTCCTCTCTCTCTTCCAAAACTGACATTGCTCACATTCACCTGCTGAGTACAAAACAATTTCCCACCTAAACATCTCTTTGGTATGTGCCCACCTGAAATACTAATTAGGAATATTTATTCAAACATAAATTCTGAAATTTTTACTATATCACATTCCTTAATCCATCTAAATAAAAACTGCCTTTATGGTTTTTTAATGGTTTAAAAAGAATGGGTCTTTCCAACCTCCTCTGAACAGCCACAATCAGAAATTGCCTTATTAATACAGCTGAAATCCTTGCAATATATGTTTTTTGCTTTTTCATATTACCTTCATTGCAATTAAAAAAAA
>VZTE01006408.1:1220023-1295942 GCA_013397775.1 Eulacestoma nigropectus | reverse complement strand
AAAAAAAAAAAAAGGCAGCATGGCAACATGAGCTGAAACCTCCAGCACTGTATTAAGGTCAAGACTGGAGAGAACTGTGGAGAAGCCATTTTATAAAGAAGACAGGTATCACAGCTAATTAAGTCTTCAGCCCCAAGGACAGAAAAGTAGCAACTTACTAAATACAGAAAGTTCCATGTATGGCAAAGCTACCCTTTGCCTAAATATATTTAGTCTCTCACAGGAATCAATTTTAGAAGTCAATGAAATAAGCTAGGTAAAAAAAAAATTTAAAACCACACTGATTCACAAAAAACAATTAAGACTCTTATACAGTTTCAAATCATAAAATTGATTTGCTGAAGTTCTAATTGCATCTGTAGTTCTCAAATAGAGCCTGAATGCCAACATGTATCACATAAACACGTGCTGTAAAACCAACTGCAATTCTAGTGGGCAGCTGGCATCCACTTTTCATCTTTGAAGAGTTGAAGCAGTATTAGCAGTTTATCTAATTTCTATAAATTATCAACAATATGTACTCTTTATCAACAATGGTTAGGCATTGTGATTGAATATCACTGCTTTAAAAAATTTAAGTAATTATTTCAGCACCATATGGACAAATACAAAAGAAGTCTTAAGAAACCCACTTCCTGTGAAATACTTACTGAATAGCATCCAAGATGAAGACAGAGAAGAAACCAGTGGCAAAAGGAAAAAAATATCTTATGCTGACCCACAGTGAAAGAAGGCCACATTTTTGGATGTATGCATCTGTATGCCCAAAAAAGACTAAAGACAGGAAAAAGAGGGTACAGATAGAGAGAAGGACACCAACAGTGCAGTAAATACATCAGCTGAGACATGGCTAATAGTATTAAATAGCACAGAAAATTAGAAAAAGAGCAATTATTTTAGAACACAATTAGTTATGAAATAATTTAGAGAACAACCCTCTCCTCTACCCACATCTCAATAACAAAGTTTTCAACAAACCTTTGCTTAGACTGAGTTTGCTTTTGACCAGAAGGATACTTCTTATCCACCTCAAATGGACTATATGGCTTCGGAACACAATAGTTCAGAAATGGAAAACTCAGTAACTGCAGGTAAAACGGTCGGTACTGGCTGCGTTAACACAAAACAAGTGCATGAGAACCATCAAAAACGGAAAAAGGGCTTCATTGCATACATTACTCCAGGTCCAAAATCTTGAAAAAGTGTTTCTCTTTTACATATGACATATACAGAACGCTAAGCAGATAAATATCTTGGAGTACGTCATTCATTCCTTCCTTGATATTTTCCTTCAGTTTCCATAGCTGTCTTACACATTCCTTGGGATATGACTTGTATGCCTATTAGTTGTGAGTTGGGTAACCAAAAATCCCAAGAACAATTTGGACAACAGTGCATTTATGCTCCTGAGAAGTAGCTACAGCAGTTCCCAACATCCAAAGCATTTTTCTTCTCATTTTACAATTTTCTTAAAAAAAAAAAAAAGTAATCAATTCACCATTCAAAATACAAAAAACTGACCTTTTAATTTTTCAGAAAAATAACATTCCTGTACACCACTGTACTTTCAGAGATACCAGAACTAGCAACCATACCAGTGCTCTGAATATATTAAGAACTTTTAGAATACAGCATGTCAAAAGTTCACATACTGAATAATCATTTGACTGAAATGCTGATGGCAGAGCTGTCTGATTTCTTCCCCACATTACTGTTACAAGCTACTCAGGCAAAACTACAAGAGTAAGTCTGGAAAACATAATAGCAACAGTGAAGCATCACGTTCTGCTTCTGAACTGTTACTTATGTTGCATAAACATTAAAAACCATTATGTTACATAAATATGTAGAAGTGTTTCAAGTGTTTACTACTCCACTACATTGTGAAGTCAAATTCACATATATTTATACATGAATTTCTTGTTCTTACAACTGTGTTGGTCCAATTCTCCCCACTATCCTCATGTCCCTCACACCTATTGCACCAACTCAATGTGTAAACAGGTTTAGATCTTTTTCAATTCAGAAAAGTGTCAGAGAAATCAGGTCAAAGAATTTAGCGATTATAAACAACATCATAACTCAGAAGTTAGGGATTTAAAGGTGCAAATTATGCTGTGCAGAACCAAACCTTCTTTTACAATTCATTGTTCTCTCAACTTCTGGCCAACTGGCATTTTCTTACACAACCAAGACTGACTGATTACAGGACCAGAAAGACGTGAAATTTTTCAAGGCCGATAGTATCGTGCTACTGTGGACTCTGAAATCAGATTAACAGCTTGTCATTTTTCCCTTAAAATGAAATGATTGAACAGGAAATTAAACCTAATTTCAATTAATTATTTTAACTAACAACTTCTCTTTTCTTACATCTGAAGGGTCTCAGCAGGAGATTAATGTAATTAAGAGTTGGGACTACAGGACTGGAATTCAGTATGCAAAGTTTTATTGGCCTTTTGGGCTACAGGATTTGGATCTAAGGAAAGACGTAAAGGTTCAGGTTTCCCTTTCATTCATATAGTCCTTGGTAGAAAGTAACCTGAAGAACCCACTCTCACGATCTACAAACTGGAGTTACCTGTTAACTTGCCACTTCCACCACTTACTGCAAATATTCCCTACCATACTACTACTTGGTCAATCTCATTCGGTGGCTAAACACATTTGTATGTTATTATAAGAGGGCAATACACTTGACATCTGAAGTCAGGAAGTTGAAAGAAATTAAGATTTAAGGACACGCTTTCTCAAGTAATTCTGAATTACTCAGTTTGAGAATCACATTACTGAATGCACAAAGTGAACACTTACCGACTCCTATCTTCCACCCTGATAAACGGACTTTTCAGTCTACCTGCTCAAGGGGGGAGAAAAGGAAATCAACAGAGAATTACTTTTCATCATTTATCAAGTTACTCCAGTAGCTTAATAAATAAGCAGACTTTATTTTAGAACTCATTATGTACAGGTTTTGACAAACTCATGATGTCCACAAAGTTCTCCCACATGCAAATGGGACATACAAATTGGAGTACAGCACCACATTAGACCACATGAGAACTGCAGCACATTTTTAAACATTCAGAAAATAAGTCAAGCCAGAAACCTCTACAATTATTGACGTACTTACTTTTTGACTTTTGAGCAGTAACGCGTTTTCCCTATTGAAAAAAGAGAGATGGTATAAAATCCCTGAGTATTATTCTGCACTTTACTTAAAGATTTAGCCGTAGATAATTTAAGTTATGAGAGTCTCCCTGTGTTAATCATGACTTCATACAGTCACAACGAATTTTGCAGGAAACTAAGCTCATCAGTACTTCGAAATAAGGTAACATGTTTCCCAAAGAAATATTTATTTCTACACTGAAAAAAATAAGTGTTCTCCTTCAGATGCCTCAATTTATTTTTTCTAAAAGCAAATCTAAAAAAAGAAACTAATAAAGGTAAATTTATACACTTACTCTCTCCACCCTGAAAATACCTTGCCACGGTTTAAAGTTCAGTCTTTAATATAGATAACATTTTTACAACACTTTATAAATCCTGATTAACTGCAAGCTGCAAAATGCCACCAAAACCTGTAGAACAGCAAGTATCTCCAATTAAAACAATTATTTTCATTTGAATGGATTTACTCAGGCTGGATCTTTTATTATTTTTAGCAATGAAGACTAAAATTTAGAGGAATGTTTTGTCTTCAAAAGAAAGTGAAGCCTACATTCCAGCATCAGCTGTTAATTTTAATAGATTCTGGTAAAGGTACAAATTCATTTTATACTATTTGCAAAACAACCTCACCCACTATCCACGAACACAGTGATGATTCAGCAAAGGATTTTATGTGGCCTCAATGACTAGCCAATATTACATTCCAAAACAACTTAACACACACTGGGCAGTTTGGTTCAATTTACCTATAAGGCTCCATGGCTAAACTAGACAATTGTGCAAATTACAGAGCAACTGCAGATGGAGCACACAAGAGCTACAAGCTTTAATGTCATTTTCACATGCCAACTGCACATTATTGGCAGAAGAGCTTGAAGATGCTTCATGCTCATTCTTTACAAAGGAAGAGTTGGAGATTCCTTATAGAGACAGCTTCTCCAGGAAACACAACAATGATTTTTCAAAATTGCCCATCAAAATGAAAGCATTTCTAATCACTGTGTCACAAGGAAAATTATACAAGGCAACTTAGCTGCCATCTACATCATATTAAAACCACAATACATTTTATTATTTATTACTTTTGAGGCAAGCAGAATGGAAACTTCAGACAGTTCAGCACTTCTGATTGTTAGATATCCTTTGCAACAGCATAGGTCTACACATTTTGGAATCAATGCTACTATTAAAGCTATTTTTAAATAACGTTGAAATATGCAGCAAATACTTTGTATTTTTCAAAATTGGTTTTTAAATCAATTCACGAAACATACTAGTCTGCGAAAAACTGAAAATGAGCAATACCTTCATTAAAATAAAATCTACGAGCTGCACAGTAGGCAGTACTTAGTACTTTAGTACTCAGTGTTCTTAGTTAATGAAACAAATGGCATTTTTATAAATGGCAGAGGCACTTACCACATCTTTAGAAGAACTGCCTGCTCTTTTGATTAGATAGAGCTCCCTTTTTTTTTGTTCAATGCAATTCTTAACATCTGGCAAAAGGAGGGAGAATTATACTCAGTTGACTCCATTTTTGTATGTTTGACGTAATTTTTAGTATTTTGAATTCAACAAAAGAACAGTTAATTTCAAGTCAGGCTTCATCTAACAAAAATATTTACCATCAATATGAAGTATCTTCACTCCCCAACTCAAAGCATTGGATAGTATGCTACCAGAAGGGATTAAGTCCTGCAAGCAATAAATTATATTAATAATCTTAAACAATACATAGTAGATTACTTAAAAGAATTACAAACATGACATGTAATATGAAAGCTGAGATTAAAATGCAGATGCTTTGCTTCTTAGCCAAAAGACTACCACTCGCCTAGACTCCTCTTCTGTCTCTGTATTACAGCACCTAACCAACACAAGAATATATTAAAACCTTCAGAAAACCAAAACTGTTCTTTATTGTCACATTTTATAGTAGGATTTGAAGACAGTCAATTTATACATTAACTTCATGAGTACCTCTCAAATGCTAGTTATATTAGCAATCCTGACAAATTTTAATACTCATCCTAAGACTCCACAGACTTTCAATTCTTCAGGAAGTACCCAGAAAACATACCTAACACTTCACTTAGGACAACCCCTCAACTTCTGCGTGAGCATTCCATGACTAACTTCTCTCTAAAACCACTAAGATCACTTTTACTACTGCTTGTTTTCTAAAAGAACAAACCACCAAAGGTTCTGAAGCACAAATCTGTTGATTATTTGGCTTACCTGTTCTTTGATTGCTTTTTCAACCAAGGATTTTCCTCTGCTCATACGTACCTACATTAAAACAGAAACACATTTGTAGCAAAGTGAGACAACTTACATTGCTCTTAACAAATACATATGTTAGCTACAAGGGTCTCCTTTTGTTCATCATATTTTTCAATAATGTGCATTTTTCTCACAGGGTTATGGTTCATATAGTCTAAGGAGAAAAAACCCAAAACCAAAAAAACCCCAGCAAGTAATAATTTTCAGCAAAAGCAGGTCACTGCAATGTTAGGGCTGGAACAACACAGATGGTGGGAATAAGCAGCCAGTGACATGCACCAAAGATGAGGTTTCATCAGCTGGGCTTGTGAAAATTAAGCTAACGGTCATGAATATAATCACGGCCCCCGTCTTATCCCCCGCTTTTTTATCACCAGTGCATTCATTCCCTTTTTCTACTTTTTGCTGTTTATTCATAATGAGATGCCTTTACCTATCCAGGTTGTTTGCAAAATGAGGTGCCCTCACTACACAATACAAAGACCAGCCTGCAGCCTGGCTCAGTCATGTTTCTAAATAAGCACTGTATATACAGTATAGCTAAGTATTTCAACCGTATTTCAAAAGGACACAAGACTTGCCCATGTAAGCAACTTCCCATAAACCTGCATAAATTCAGATCCTAACTGTTCAAATTAACGTGATCTCCTAAGAAAGAGCACAGAAAAACTTAATATTCATAATGCTCAATTTTAATTATTTCCCAGTACTATCAAGAGTGTTTCTGCAGGTATCAGCATTAACAACACCTCATCAGCCAGATTTTAATAGGCTGTGTTGCTAAAGAGACAGGAATCACTGGATGTTATCACGTGCCTGATCCAGCTGTCAAACATGACATCAATGTTGTAAGTCAGACATACTACATTAGAACAGATTTTAGTGTACTCTGCTTACTTGCAAAAATGGCTCCTTTTTAAAATTAGTTTAAAAAAATTTGCTGAATTAGTTTGAGTTAGTTAAGTTTAAAAAGTTAGCCTAAATAAATTTAAAAGTATGTTTGAAAGAAAAACTCTTATTCACCCAAGGAACTGCTGCCACCTTTAGGAAACAAAACAGGAGAAAAATTGTAAGAGCATATCCCATGGGTTGCACCTGATTTGCAGTATTGTTACTAAGAAACTTACTGTATCTACTATCTTAAATGAACTTCCATCATGTCGATCTTTTCGGTGGCTAGGATGAGGTGAACCATTTCCTCCGTTAGGTGCAGATTCTGGACTAGGAACAGGAGAAATCTGGCCAAGAGCTGGTGCAAATTTTGCCTCCTTTTTATTAGTCACCAGATAGTTGATATCTTTACTAAGAAAACTCTCCACTCTCTAAATATAAAGATATAAAGCAAATAATTATTTCAGGACAAGAGATCAGTAACTCAATTTTACATTGAATATTTTGAAGGAAAGTCATAAAACTTCTAAAACAATTAAGTTCACAACCACTGAATCAACAAGAAAATATTTCCTAAATATCTGGATGACAATGACAATTAAGTTGTACTAGCATCTTACCAGTCACAAATTCTAATTTCAATTTCTTAATTTCGTAATCTTTATCAAAAGAGCTCTGCTTTGTCTTGATTATTGTATTTTTTTACTATCTATCTGTAATAGTTTCCTAATATAAGAATGCAAACACGGCATTAAGGTATAACAGACTAATTCAAAGAAAACAACTTTCTCTAATTTTATGTAACAGAAATTAGACAGAAGTGTTCAGCTAAACTTAAAGGCAGGTGTCTGCAAATGAAATTTACAGTCTGCAGGAATTTATAAATTTATTGAGTTTAGAACCAGCAGAAAAACTAAAGTTTCAGAACAGTTACCATGTTTCACACCTATAGTATTCATAACACTTCTCAAAAAAGTAAAGTCTTAAGGAGATTCATATTCTCATACTCAGCAATATAAGAATGTGGTTATTCTGTGTTTACTCGCTTCCATTTTGCTCCTTCAGTCTTTCATTGCCAACTACAGTGTGATTATCAGCTATTTGCCTTGTTATTTCATGTCAGTTTGTATAGTTTGAAGTATTTTCCTCTTTTCCACTAACCAGTGTGGAAAGCACAAATCACATAGCTTGAAACAGTACATTTCAATTCTGCTGCATGTACCTCTTACAGAAATAGGACATATGGAGTGAGACACTTCTGAGTGCACTCCACAAGTAACAATGAAACGTGGTAACTGATCTTGAGGGCATCGAGTACCTTAGATTGAGGCACTTACTCCTCAGAATAAGGCAAAAAAACTTCCTTTTCAGTCTTTGAGCTTTGACCTTACTTTACACACATGAATTCCTAAAATTCTGGTTTAGAGAGAAAGACAAATGACAGTGTGCACTTACTTGATGTTAAATGTAAAACAATGCACTAAACTCAAAATCGTGTTACTTGCTATTCCTTACTGCTACTATGATTTCAGACAAGTACCAATTTCATAAAGCTGCTCAGTGTCCCTCTGAGGTCAAAGAAGTATTTCCAAAGCAGTGTTCATAAGAGCTAGCAATTTAAGCAGATCTCTTCTGCCTCTGTGCTTAAAAGGTGTTTAGTGATACAAGCAATGCAATGAACATTATTATCCTATCCTGTACTTGCTTGTATCAAAGACTTATTTCCACACAGAAGGGAGAATTAGGAAAAATATTAGTAAGATGCTTATAAAATTTATTAGTTATGTATATTCAAAAATACTCACTAAAATATTCTGTACAAAAAGTAGTTAGTGAAGTTACTGACTTACAGTAAATATATACAAAACTCTTCCTTAATCTCTTTCAGGTTCAGCTGAACACTGTTAGTTGCAACATGCCAACAGGTCAATATAGTCAGAAGCACCAGAAGAAAAATCACCTCAAACAATGAAACCTAATAGATTCAGATAAAATTTTAAGCCAAGTGAATAATTTTGTTTGAAAACAAAACTTCCTAATAAGAACTTTTGTTCCAACCAGTAAAGCAGCTTCTCTTGAAAAACCACTGAATAATTTGTTGATAAGCTCACTCTTTGTACTAAAGTTTAAGACAAACATAGAAAGTAAGACCCTATCTCAGATAAATACAAATAACATTAAAATGTAGTCACAACACAAAAAAGGCATTCCACAGATGCACTTCCTTCTAGGTTCATACAGGTCTCTACTATTAACTTACCCCTCCCAGCTCTTTGAGGTCCTTTCCTAACTTTTCAGAGATCACATTTGATGGGATATCGAGGTAAAACACCTTCCCAGTGAGCGGCTTAAATTTTAGTTTCTCTGGTTTTCCTGTGTCTTTTTTCACATTCTTCAGGGAAGATCTTATCTTTTCTGTTTTTGCTTGTATTCCATCTGCTGAAAGAAAAAAAAGAAAGGGCAATTTAAACAGAACTGTGTTTTGGTTTTATTTTCAAAAAGGAAAATTCCTAAATTATGGAAATGGATGGAGCAAGTTTCTATAGAATGGCTTGGGCTGGAATGGGCCTTACAGATTTATCTAGTTTCAAACTCCCTGCAAGGGAGGGGCAGGGACACCTTACATTACACCAAGTTGCTCGAAATACAATTGCACATGCTGGTTTTACATTGGTTTTTCTTCCTCACTGACTTGCTCCAAATTGCTTCTCTTCTGGAGAAGCTCAAGACAACGAGAGCTGCTACAGGAAGTGAGCAGGCCTCTTCTGGAGACAAAAAGGCAACATGCAAAATAGTCCCTATGTTAAATACTCCTTCCGTCCCTGGAACAGTCTTAGATAGGAAAGGGAGCAGAACCACTACTCATGCTGCAAAATTCTTTAAGTAAAGTTTATGATCACACTAAATAAGGAAAGAAAAACAGTCAGTTTTGTGGGATCTGGAAGATAAAAAAACCAAGATAAACAAGAAAATAGGGAGGCATAGCTCGGTGTAACTGATATTGAATCTAAACAGCAAAGATGGGCGATAAGAAAGCGTGCAAGAAAAATTCTGTAGACGGTGAGGGATCAAATACGGTGTTATACTCAGCACGCACATGCCAGGGGCGTTCAAAAATTAACAAACTAAACACTAGAGCACGCATATTAAACTTCCCAGAGGTAATCCAAAGTCTGGAGCCCATCAGCAGGACTGCAATAACAATGAAGTCTGTCTCGCAAAGGGGGTGCGTTCTCACACCCTGGGCCTAAAGAGCCCTCCATGCAAATACCAGCAAAGCCCTGCCCGGGGGGAGCAGCTCGCCCAGCAGCGGCCCGGCGATTTCCCACGCACCAGGGACACGCTTTTACGTTTAACTCCCCAACCCACACAAAGGCCCTTCTAGCTGCGCCATCCCGAGGGCGGCTCGGGCCCAAAACCGGCACCGGGCGGGCTGCGGCGCCTCACAGCCTCAGCCGGGATGGCGGCACCTGCGAAGAAAGGCCTGAACGGCGGCAGCTCCCCCGCGCTGCCCACAGCCCCCCGCCCCTTACGGAGTGGCGCTCCTTTGTCGGCGGCCTCGGCAGCGCTCGGCTTCATCTTCCCGCGGGGTCACATCGTGCTCTACTCTGCCGGCACTCCAGATGACCACGACCGCTCCACACCCGCCTTCCCGCCTCCGCCACGGCGGCTCCTGCGCCCTCACCAACGGCCCGCGCGGGCTGGGCCCCTCCCGCCGAGGGGCGGGCGCAAGGGAAGGGAAGAAGGGGAACGAGGCCCCGGGGAAGGAGCTCAGAGGCCTTGGGTCCGGAGGGGGGGTCGGAACACCATTGTCCTTCCCTCTTCGTCACACCACGGACTGTGTTTCAGTCGTGGAGACCTTTGCCCCCGGCGGGCGCAGCCGAGCGCTGCTGATAAACGGGTATATGCGCAATGCTGGGCAGCGGTCCGCTTCTGAGTTAAAGGTACATGAAAAATAGACAGTATCCCCACCCACCGTTGCAGTTGTTAGCACCTGAGTGGCCAGAGTTGGTTTGTGCAACTTAATCTTTTCTATCTAACTGGAAACGTAGTGAAAATAACAAAACATTCTCGTAGAACCAATGAAAAGCTTAGACCAATGTCGCTAATAAAGTTAGGGCTGCACTTAGGCGCAGTGATGCATTTTGAGAGACACTTTTATTTGGGGTTTTTATTTTCTGAAGTATTTTAATTATCTTCTCCTGTCCTGGCTAGTTGCAATTACTGTGAGTGCATCCCTAAATTGCTGTGACCATGCCGATGCAGCTGTAGAGCAGGATTTGTTCAAGGCATTATTATTTGGTAGTAGCATTATTGCTAGTTAGTCCCTATGTATTACACAAGGAGCATGCCAGGGTACACAGTCATCACTAGCAGGCTGTGGCTGTTGGATCAGCCAGGAGACCTTTCTGGGTTCTCTCAGGAGAGGTGGGAGCAAAAGAAGAGCTGCATGAATTATTCTGCAGTGTTTCAGTTTATGGGCTGCAGGCTGGGAATTTATCTTTGCAAGGATTATTTGCGTGTTCGTAAACACTTTGTTGCTGTTAAAGGTAGTTACATGTAAATATTTAATGTGGTTTGCAAGAACAGACAAATGTAATTCATGTAATAAGGATTTTGAAGATTTACTGTCTTTAGAAAACTTACTTGCCAAACATGGCTCAGACACTCTCAATCTCAAAAATTAGAGATACTTGTATATAAGTAGAAAAGTAATATTACTGCTTCTACATAACTTAGTAATGAAAATTTAAAATACTTTTCTCTTGACCTTTTTCTGCAAGTTTTGAGCATAGTCTTGCAGTATGTTTTTCTCTTCCTTAACAGGTTTTTTCTTCTCCGGGGATAAAGCCATGGCTGAAATGAGCGATATCAGCTTACAAAAATTAACTGTTGTTCAGCAAGCAATAGCCTCTTGTTGTGGAGCTATAATTACATCATTTTTTGGTAAGGCAAACTATGAAACTGGCCACAGAGAGGATCTTTACAAAGTGATTTGACAGCATGATGTCTGCTTACGTATGTTTCCACTAATATGTTCAACAATGATATTTTTTGATAGTTTTCTCTTTTTTTTGGTCTCTTAAAAAGCATGGTTAATTGAAATCTTTTCTGTCCCTAATAATCTCTAACCATTTCTGAAAATAAGAATAATATTTACTAACTTTTAATTTGTTTCTTTTTTTCCATTTGGTGTAGTTATTCATTCTTTCTGTTGAGAAGTTTCTTATTTCTGTTGAGAAGAAACAAAATTATTAATAAAAATTAATTTCCTTATTTCCTGCTGCTTAGAAAATATTTTAGATAAAAGTCTGTTTTTCAGTACAACACGCAACTCCTGCAAGGCTGGTCCCTGTGGGGCATCCCCTTCATGTTACCACTTTAGTAATAACAATTTATTCTGCTTTGGTGTCTTACCCTGTCAAAGACTTTTAGTACTGGATTTGGTTTTTTCTTTCTTTCCCTAAACATTGCTTTTAAGGATACATTTTTGTTACTCTATTAAACTTCTGGATAGTAGATGGAATTCATCTTCTGCTTCACGTTCAGTCATGTCACTCAGGACCTCCTTCCCCATGTGGACCTAAGGAGGCATTGTTTGGTTACATTCAGCACTTCATGTCTCATGGAATTCTCCAAGCTCATTAGCTCATACTTTGTGCTTCTGTTACTTTTTGTTTTAAGATAGTCTTTGGTTGTGACTTCGGTTTTAATGTGGATTAAGCTGCAGGGAAATGTGCAATTTTCTAAGCACGATTTCCCCCCACAAAATCTCCAAATGTTTACAAAATACGATCTTACCAGGAACCTGTCAAATTCAGAGTCTTTTTTTCTGTTACACTACGTGCCCTGTACATCAGACCTGCGGAATTCCGGGGATGGATTTCAATTGTGTGTACATACTCACAATTCTGGTACAGGTGGTGGTGGTGGTCAAGAGGGTATAGTGGACTGGCTCCTGTCTGAAGTGCCAGCCTACAATGAGCTAGAATATGAGTGGCTGAATTGCTACTAGATGCTGAATTTTAAGCAATTTGGTTGAACTGCAGGAGTCACATTTAGATCCCTACTATTTAGATACTGAAGTGTGAGCCAAATATTCAACCACCTGTTAGTCAAGTGAGAGGCAGCACTAGAGAGCTAAGGTGTGACTGTGTTGCCTGTGCATAAGAGCATCTTCAGCAAGACACGGACCAGAGTGACTTTAAACTCTAGCTGATGCTCGGTAAATAAGGTTGTAGGTCTTGTGTCATTTCTGTCAACTCTGTAGGTATTTTGGATACCTTAGAGTCTCAGATGGCACCAGCTGCTTGTTTGCAGGCAACTGAATTGAGCCCTCAGCCAATATAATCAGAGGAAGGTGGTCCAGCTGCCCAGCCACTGTAGTGTTCAGCATATCTCAGCCTGTGATAGTTGTAAGGGCTGGAGTGGAAGCAGTGACATGTTCACTAAACCTTCATTTACTTTTCAAGAACCCCAACATTTTAGATATTGGCTACATGCAGAGAAAAAAGAAAAGTACATAATAAATTTAAGATTTTTCTTTTGAATGTTGCCTTATGGTCAGTTTATTGAAAAAGAACAAACACATGAAGAGTGCTGTGCTATTTTATATGCTGGAGGCCAAAATTTGATTTTCATATGCTTTGTGGTATGCTACTTATAAAAGGTTAGCAGCAGAACATAATATAACAAGTTTTAGCAATTTCAGACAACATGACACAGTGGTTTTTGGATGAGCTTTGTGTATCTCTAATATTTGATGCCTGGGCACCTGTTAGTAAATTAGAAAAGATAGATTTGACGTCTTGCAAACCATACAGGCTGTGTAGTTCTCCTTTGTCTCTGATAACATTGTCTCTGTCTGCTAACATCCCTTTTCTCTCTGCCTGATAACATTGTAAAAACTGTTAGTTTGGGTTTTTTTCCTCCTCTGAAAACAAAAAAAGGTTGTAGAAGTTCATGATAAGGCATCTGTAAACTTCAAAATTTTCAGCGCATCCAAGGTGTTTCTAAATGACTTCTATTTCATTTTAGTAACTCCTCTTGATGTTATCAAAACTCGACTGCAAGCCCAAAGCAATCCATTCCATAGAGGTAAATGAACAAATGTGTAGTGTAATGGGGGACACAGTTTGCTTTTTGCTCTTGTATTTAGGTAGTAGTTGTCATAATGCTGTGCTGAGGTGCAGAATGTTTGAGTTTGTTTCTCCACTGTAAGTGTGGGAGGAAAAAAGCAACACACCAGTGTATACTAAACAGACATAGTAGAAAAAAATCCTGTACATCCTTACCATTTAAAACAGGTGCTTTTTTTTCTTAGTATTTTAATTATGGCAGAATGTACAACTAATACTAAGTTGAGTTAAACAATAAAAAGCTGTTCCTAAATTAATAAATATTTCATCAGAGGACTTATGTGGTCAGGATGCTATATCAAAGTTCATCTCCTCCAGAATCCGGGGATTTTTGAAATGGAGAAGTCTTACCAAGTCACTTGCCATTTGGGTTCTAAATAGATGAAGATACTGTGCTCTCAAAGATGTGCTAATGGTTCCTACTGTTTACTTGTACTTAGTAAATGAGATTTAAAAGAAGGTGACTGGTTTTGCGTGTTGAATGTGGAGGTGAGTATTTGCTGTCACACTTGCAAATTAAATTAGGAAAAATACTTGTGCCTTCTATCCTGATTTTTAGTAAGTTCTGAAGCCTTCAAAAATCTGCAAATGTGAAGCTCAAAGTATGTTTTTGTAATGGTAATAATATTTTATCAAACAGGTTGAAAGTACATGATGTAGAAGAAATGAAAAACAAGTAGAGGGGATGATCTAGTATAAATAGAGTCCAATCTAAGATATAATACCTCCACTTGAAGTGGATGCTGAGGTTACGTAATAAAAGATTTAAAAGTCTGAAAGATGTTCACAGTTACATACAATAATGATGATCAGGTCTTGTGTTAGTTTTACCTCTCAGCAGATGGTAGTATAACTTAAACATATCTCTTGGAGCCTTGTGAAGGCAGTTCCATTTAGTCTAGCAGTCTGAGTGGTACATTTGTACCTTCTTTCCTTTGACCTAATTTGTCATTACTGATTTACTGAGATTATTTTGCCCCTCTGTGTCTAACCAGAGATAAATCTGTGTTGCCATTATATCCAATTTGAAATTGCTGCATAAAAACAATCTTACAAGCATTAATTATATTCTTATATACCATTTTATTAGGAAAGTGTTTTGTATACTCCAATGGCCTTATGGATCATATGTGTGTTTGTGAAAATGGAGACAGCAAAGCCTGGTATAAAAAACTTGGGCATTTCAAAGGGACATGGGTAAGAACATTTTACATGTATATAAAACTGTACATTTTTAAGTAGCATACTGTAAAGTTTTCAGGTTTTTTCGGGTTCTACTGGAATCTGTTATCATTTGAGAGGGTTTTCGTGTGGTTACTCTGCTGATTGATGCTATTTCATGCCTAGAAGCTTTGCTATGTACTGAAAAAATATTTTAGTGGATTATTTTGGGGAAATTTCCACAAGTTGCTGCAATGCCATATTAGTTCTGAAAACAGTTATTCACAGGGCTGTCAGTCACTGATAAACACTTACTACTTTGGCTTTTTTAAAGATGGAAGGAAATTCTTAATTTCAGTCACATAAATTATTCTGTTCAGCTCAGTGGAACTATTTGTGTGATTAAGTGTGATAGCTTGTGTAAGCAGTTACAAAATTGGGATCTTACAATGGTAAGCCATTTTAGAAACATACTTTTAAAGACATTAATTTTGTGTTCTGCCAGCTAAAATATATTACTAACTACAAAAGTTTGTACCTGATTATTGCTCTTTGCCTGGTTATATTTTTAGGATGCATTTGTGAAAATTATTCGAATAGAGGGAATTAAGTCACTGTGGAGTGGGCTTCCCCCAACACTGTAAGTTGAATGGGTTTTTTTGGTAACATGCTGTAAGTTATTGTTTAAAACAATTACTTAATTATTTTTGACAAATTACTATGCTTATTTTTAAGTTATTTTAAAATAATTGGTCAATTCTGAAGTTACAGAGTAATCAGTTTGATCAGAAACATCTAGGGATAGTATAATTTTTGCCAGATTTTAGAATTTTCTGATATATTCCCAGTAGTTAAGCAGGATCAATAGACTTCTCATTCTTTTTTTTTTTTTTCCCTACCATAACCATTCCTTTGATAGCATCATTGAATTACTAGATCTGACCTGATCACTGGAGAATGCCAGGCTTTGACACATACTTGCTGTTGTGTCTTTTTACTAATGACCTGCTATCAGCAGCACAGCTGTTTCCAGACACTCTGGTGTTGCACCTCATTACCCTCACTTAATTTTTGTAATCATCTTCTTTATTTCAAAGAACTTTGGGGTTTTATTCTGTCTGGATAAACAGATAATTAATTATCTCTCTACAAGAGCAATTTATGTATTTAAACATTGCAATCAGATCTCCTCCTGGTCTTCTCTTTAGGCTTAATAGCCCCAAACTATTTTATCTTTTTATTCCTATTAACCTGGTACAGATAGAAATTAAGACCTCTATAATTACGTTCTCCCTAAACCAAGAAAGTTGTCAAATCTAAGACGTATATTAAACTTTTAAGGCACAAAGGGGGAAGTGCCCAGTGGGAAGCACTGGGTACACTTTAGATTTGCAAACAGTGCTCAGTGTATAGGCACAAAAAAAGCAAAGCATGGTGGAGCTCACACTTGTTATTTAACCTCCAGTATCTGGCAATTTCAAAATATAGACCCTTAGGACCTGAGTGAACTGTTTCAATCAGTTCAGATTTTTACAAAGCATGTGTTCTGTTCTCCAGCAGACAACTAACTTCTTTACTGGAGAGAGTCACACAGTTTTTAAGAGAAGATCTAAACTAAGGCATGTTGGTTTTCCAAGCATGACAGTCCTCAGTGTGTTTTGGTAGTGGTGGTACATGCTGTATTGCCACAGACATAACACAGAAGTGTAGTTGCCATTTTATAGTAAGATGTGGTGCTTTACCCCTACACTGAATGATTATTAAATCTGTCTGTTGTTACTATAGTCTGTACTATGCTGGTATGGAAAAAGCTTATATTTGTGCATACCTCATTGTCTCTCAAGTAGTGAGTATCATGGCTGTTGATTAAGATCAAGAGCATAATATCCAATTGCTACATAAATAAAAGTTAAGGTTAGTAGTACTTCTGTAATATTTTGTTTGGGTTCTTCATATTCAGATCTTTCACTTCTCATTCTTTATTAAAATAGTTCTGGAACTGGTATGAAATAAATTTTAACTGAGATAATCTACCATCATTTTACTTACAATTTTCCCTAATGAAATGAAAACCTGGGAAATCTGTGGGTTTGAAACTCTGAACTAGAAGCAGTGAATCGAAGACACAGGATAAATGCTTTTTTTTTTTTTTATTAATCTATTACATACAGCTGGAGATTTAACTTTTTTTTTTAATATAAGTAAAATACACATGCAAGACAGTTGACTTTATTCTCCTGCTTTCCTTGTATTAATTCAAATTTCCTCACTTATATTTTAGAATAATGGCAGTTCCTGCCACAGCAATCTATTTTACGTGCTATGACCAGCTGTGTGAAGCTTTGAAAAATAGACCAGGAAAGCATGATGAGCACATTCCAGTTATTGCAGGTTCCTTAAGCAGATGTAAGTTGTCCTCTGTTTAAAGAGAAAACTGGAATATAATACTTGTATGCTGTCTTCTTGGGTTTGTTTTGTTGACTTTTATTTTAAGTAAATAAGCTGTGACTTTAAATGAGGGATAGGAAGGAATACTGTAATTACCCAGTATTTCTTGGGCAACAAAACCCTCTAACCTGGAATAATGAGATTTAGTTTTGCTGTAATACTTTCACTACATTTGTAATTTGTTCAAAATTTTATATTTATAGACTTCTACCAAGGACAGTTTAATTTAAGTCTGTTCTGCCATGAATCTAATAATAAATGAACATGGTTATTTTCTATAATGGAAGGTACATAGGTAATTTATAAGGAAGATGAAAATTGGACTTGTATTGGTTTTACTGCTGTATGATGTGGACAGAATTTGTATATTTTCTTACTTTTGTTTATCCTTTTCCTCATCTATTTTTGTAGAATTAACACAGATAATATATTTTAGGGCTTTCTTAGAAGGGTCTAATGGTGCAGTGCCATGTTCTACCTGTGACAGCCATGGGGGCACTGGAAGACTAGTGGAAAAAGAATTGCTATTTTGTGGTGGTTTAGCACATTGTTCTTACTAGGCTGTTCCAGATTGTAAATTCACGTGTTAAACCTTACCCCAGCAACAGAAGAAAAACTCTTAGATCTAGTACAATTTTTAATGTCCATTAGATGTGTGGTGGTAGCTTGTTACTGAATGGTGATTCACTGACTTGTTCAAGCTGCAAGAGTTACTTTATCAGATACAGATTGTCTGCTAATCATTTTTGATAGTTTAAAATAAGAATGGCAAAGATGCTTAGAAATCAGTAAAAGCTTAAATCTGTAACCACAATTCTTGTCCTTAACACAAAAAAAAGCCTTAAACATCAAGATCGCTTTCTTCATGTTACAGTTTAAAATGGCAACTAATGAAAAGTAATGAGTATAAGTATTTGAAATTTTCAGCCTATTTATGTGTTAAATCTGAAAATGAGGATTCTCAACATGTTACATTGATTACAATGTGGTAGCAATGAAAAAAAACCCTAAACAAGAAAGAGTAGGTACTGTGAATAGGTATGGTTTTTTTATCTGGAAAGGAAACTTATTTTTGGAATTAGTTCAAGGAGAATGGGAGAGTTGAAAAGAACCAGATATATAAAGTAAGGTGAGACATGACTTAAATGTTCAGTAAATTGTACTATTAAATATTGATTTTTTTTTTTTTTAAAAGCCATGTTTCACTCCTTTGCAGTCGGTTCTGCTACTGTGGTGAGTCCCTTGGAGCTGATCCGAACTCGAATGCAGTATCGCAAGCTGTCCTACAAGCAGCTGTACCTGTGTGTCAGCACCAAAGTGGCTGCAGATGGATGGTTGTCTCTGTGGGGGGGCTGGACTTCTACTGTTCTGAGAGATGTACCTTTCTCAGGTAGGGTTTATTTTCTGTGCAGGTTTTTGCTTATGTTTTTTTATGTTCTTTTTCTGTGCTTTTAGGTAATTTTAATGGTTAGGTTTAGGAATGACTGAGATTTACTTTTTCTCTTTTGAGTGTTTTTATTTATAAATTCTCTGAAGATGTGATTTTTTCACCCCATTTTGTTTGTGGATACCAGATGGGGTTCATGGTTACATTCCCTTTCTCTGTAGTTAGACTCTTTCTTCCCATCTTTAGCTTACACAGTGACTTTGTTTTTGAAGATTTTCAGTTGGAAATTTTCTCTGTGATAGGAATAGTGGCTATTTTCTGATAAAGATGCTGTATCTGTTGTTACATAATTTTGAAAACATACAGAGAGTGACACAGTAGTGTCTTCAAGATTTTTTTTTTTAAATCAAGATGGAATAGTTTGTATAACTGCTCCAAAAGACTCTTTAGCAAAGCTTCAAAGCTGAAAGCCTAGAAGAAGACAAGTCTGATTCAAAGCATAACTAGTCCTAGGGCTATTTCTTAAGATCACTAGGACAGATATTACAGGGGAGACTGCTGAAGGACCTGAAAGCCCCTGTCCCTTTAAGGCCCGTTTTTGTCAGAGCATTTTTGGATCATCAGCCATCAATTGTCGTTGAAGCAGTTTCTGTCATTGGGGTAGTACCAGGAATAACATCTTTGATTACTTTTTGTTGGCCTAGAAAAATTCTTCAAACCTATTTTTGGAAAAATTCTTATTCAAGCCTGGTTTTGGAGTCAGAGAACCCTTGAAGTATTTGGCCTGCTCTCTCTGTACATTTCAATAGTAGGTTTTCCTCAAATCCTGAGAATGCCTTCTGAAATACTGCCTACTTTTACTTCTGCAAAATGTTGGAGGCCAGGCACATGTGCTGGTAGTCTTCATGGCAAGAAAATGCTGTGAAATTTTTCTGCTGGCACAACCTCCAGAACTCAGTGCTGAATGAGGCTTAGTGACCTTTCAGGATATGGAACTGTCATTTGCAGTATTTAGTCAACCAACTGCCATGAGCAATTACTCTATAATTCAGCCCAGTAGTATATATAGTTTGGCGTTTTAGTTACAAAGCAGAAAAATATTACATTGTGCAGTTTAGTTCAGCAGACAGTCACAGAAACAGATGTTATTCCTAAAAGTTGTTTGCTGGACTGGCCTTTGACAGTCCCCACAGAGGCATTCCCCTATTAGTAATTCCAGAGAGCAAAATCATATTTTTTGGTTCTCTCAGAATTAAATTTTATACTGTGCCTCAGAAAAGTATGAGGCAGTCCTGAGCAACATTTCATTTTGTATGAAATGTATTTTTATAGAATTAGTGAGATCTATGAAATGTGAAATATGCCTGAAAACATAGCGAGTAATTAGAAGCCTGCATTTTGATTTATGTTAAATTGAATGTGAGTTTTATAGTGCTTGGGTTAGATTGTATAAAGGTAGGGGTTACTTGAGGGAATGGCAAAATGATTAGTATCATTTGAAGAAATTTGGGATATGGAGAACAAGGGGAACAGGGCAATCTGTCCATGGATTATCACATAGGACACTTACTATGCTTTCAGATCTTTTTTCTGTTTGCTTCTTTTGCCACAGTAGAATTCTTACATCTGGACTTGATATAAGAATTTTTTTATTTGACATACAAATCTGTTGTAATGCAAGTTTCTTTTTTTGTCATCATAGCATTGTATTGGTATAATTATGAACATTTCAAGAAGATGATGTGCAAGGAAGTTGGTGCAAATGAACCTACATTTTTTATTTCTTTTACTTCAGGAGCAGCATCTGGCTCTGTAAGTATGTAATTTCATTTCTAGTACTTCTCTTTATTATTAGAAATAATAAACTAAAAGAGGTATGATTTTAGATGATTCTCTCAGAAATGATGTATATTTTGGGGTACTTGTACTTTAAACACATGTGGTGTGGCATTCAACCTGACTAAATAAATCTGAATAAACTACAATGTTCTGACATACAAGACTTAAAAATATCATGTGCTTGGAATATCAAATCTAGTTTTAAATTGTGTGTGCACTTTAAAAATTTAAAAATTTTAGGGTTAAATTTTAATTGTTTGTGCACTAACATTAAAACTGATTTCCTGGTAGATTGCAGCTGTCATAACTCAGCCATTTGACGTAATGAAAACACATAGGCAGACTCAACTTTGGGAGAGTGAAACTTTAAAAAGTAAGTTGCTAGCAAGAATAAAACCTTACAGTGTTTCAAAAAGTAGAACTTAGTGTTTGGGTATGGCTTTTGGTAAGAATTTTAAATATTTGTCACTTCTAAAGTATATGTAAACATTTTATCACTCAGGCATTTTTTCTTCTCTAAATTGTAGTATCTAGTAAGACATTTTTTATCTTCTAGGAGAATAGCATATTTCATTAATGGCATGGAAGAGGGAAAAGGTGTGAGTTCAGTACCATTTAGCTTAATAAGGTGGTATAAAATTGAAACAAAGAAATCCAAAGCTATTACATTTAGGCAGACCAATTGCAAATTTGAGATGTCCCTGCTTATTGCAGGAAGGTTGGACTAGATGACCAGTAAAGGTCCCTTTGAACCCAAACTATTCTATGATTGAAGTAGGTTATATTTAAATAGGCCAAAAATGAACTTCTTAGCAAGCATTCAGGTGAACAGTGATCTATTGGAAAAGTCTTCAAAATAACATTTACTATCACTTGCTCCTGCAGACTAGAAAGTATTGTGCTCAGGTTAAATATTTTTTACCTTCTTTTCATGTGATTTCAAAGAAATTATTTTTGAGGGCATATTAATGAATGTCCCAACACCTTCAAGAGATGAAAGAGGAAGTTTCTGTTTTGTTCTGGTCTGTAGAGTACGACCCGGTCTTATACAAATTGAAGTCGTATATAATACCTTTTTTTTTTTTCCAATGCTTGGGATGTGGACCAGCAAAGGACTTTCATTAACTTAAATAAATATTATATCATGGCTTTAAGATTACAGACCATTAACAAGGCTGAGTATCCAAACAGTTTCTGCTTAGAAAATAACTGCTCACTTTTTGGCATGAGGTTTCATTCTCTCAGGTAAATTTTTTTTTTTCCTAGTGTAATTCTTGAAAAAAATGTATTAATATTTGATTGCAGAACAAATATAAAAAGGGCTTTAAATATAAATAGTTACCATGTTTCAATTCTTTTCCTGTGCTGATGAATGTAAGAATTCCTTACTAACACCACTTTGAAATACATGTCTGCCATATGTTTATTAGGTTAATATTAACCAGATTAATATAAATAATATATATATAAATATATATATATTTAAAATTTTATTATGGTAATCTTAAATTTGTACCAGTTTAATTCTTTCCAAATCCAGTTACTGCTAGAGTTGGATACTGACTATGCATCTACATTTTGTCTCTCTGTGACTGCAAAAATTTTTTTTGCCTTCCAAGTGCTGTGGGATATTCCTGATGAATGTAGTCTATGAAACTGCTTTGACTTTTTTCAACTGTATCAGCATGTAGTAAGGACTATTGTAGCTGTTCATATATCTTACTTAAAGTGTTACTACAGGTCTTTTCCATGTCATGCTGTTTCAACTTGTGTATTTGCACACTGTATTATTTTAACATACTGTATAAGTAAGATGGATAAAATTAACAAAAAAGGAGTTAAACCTAACAATTACATCTGTGACTGCCTTTGATTTCTAAAAATATTATTCTGCGGCATTGTATGGATTGCCTAATTCACTCTTGTCTTGTACTGTATTGAGCTCCACAGAGGGACAGTACATCAACCTGGGCAGTTATGAGGAAAATGCTCACTAGAAATGGGATTACTGGATTATATGCTGGTAAATCTTTTCCTATCTCTAAAAAAAAATTCGGACTAGACAGTTCTTAATTATAGATGTTAACATGCACAAATTATATAATATTTCCATTTCTGTGAACACTGTCAGCTATGCAATAGTTTGCATACATAAAGCAACAGACATGCAGACCCTGGCCTCTCCAGGAATCCTTTTGGTAAAGTACGATGGGATAAAGCCCTGGAGGGAAGAGGGGCCCAAGCAAGCTGGTTAATATTCAAGAATCACCTTCTCCAGGCTCAGGAACAATGTATCCCAGCAAAGAGAAAGTCAGGTGAAAACTCCAGGAGGCCTGTATGGAGGAAGAAGGAGCTCCTGGAGAAACTCAGACAGAATAAGGAAGCCGGTAGAGGGTGGAAGCAAGGACACATAACCTGTCACAGAGAAAGGGTCCAAGCAGACAGGGATCAGGTTAGGAAATAAATCTGGCCAGGAATGTCAAGGGCAACAAGAAAAGCTTCTATACGTATGTTGGTGATCAGAGGAAGACAAGGGAAAACATTGGCCCTCTCCTGCATGACTCTTGCAGCCTGAGGAGGAAATGACAAGATATTGAGATTAAAATGATATTGAGATAAAAGCCTATAGAAGTTCATACTTATATGACCATCTGCAAGAGATATTCCAAACCCAGGATACTTACTAGTCTTCATCACACTGCTCTGGTTCATTGGGGGCCCTTGTGTGAATGGCTGCAGTTGGTTAAGCCTTGCAAGACTTGTGTTTGCTGGAAGAGATTAAACTGCTTTACTCTGTACAGCGATGGCACAGCTGGGTAACAGGATTTGCATACTTCAGAGCACTGATGCTAACAGAATGCAAGACACCACAACGGATCAGTATTACTGATACTGAATTCAGTTAATAGATTAGAACACTTACACTTAGGTCTTGACACATGGAGAGCAGAGTTTAGAGATACTCTCTTGATCAGCCACTAGCCTGGTTCCATTGGCCACATGTAGCTGAGGTGACTGGAGTTGGTCTGCCTGGCTTCTTGCTGCTGTTCCAAAGCAACACAAGTTTTCCATAGTTCGTGTGTCACCTGTGCTGGCTCTCTGCAGACGTCTTTGCATTTCAAATGGAAGTAGAGGGCTGGCTGTGTGCGGACAAGGGGATGCAGCCTTATTTCCCTTCCTCTAAACTGAATTACTTTCTAACCTCTGCTGACAAGATCACAGTTGACTGTAATGGCAGACATTTAACACTTAAATTCTATCATTTATACTTGTGACCAGGATTCTTCATTTTAGTAGAGGGCACCTCTTGTGTGCTGGAGCACAGGAGCCCTGCATGTCCAGGTGCTCCAGCTCCATGGAGTCAGAAGGGACAGAGGAACAATGGACTTGGGGCAGGCAGACCACATAAGATGGCAGAGGTGAGGGCATAAGGTTATTACACTGGTAATACCACAGCCAGTAAATTCAGTGTTTTGAGGAATGTGGGCAGGTAGAATCCCAGTTCTAAACTGATATACTATGGTATCACTATATTGTGATCAACAAATTGTACTGCAGCACTTAGGTCTGAAAACAAGTAATAGTGAATACTTCCCTTTCTCTTCTGGGCAGGTATTATTCCACGGCTGATTAAAGTTGCTCCTGCTTGTGCCATAATGATCAGCACATACGAATATGGAAAGTCTTTTTTTTCTCATTTAAATGAAAAAGCGAATAAACATCCTTAACACTCCTTCGTCCAATTGTATGGACTCAAAGCATATGATGGAAGTTGTGCCGAATTTAAATCTGTGAAGACGTTTTTTAGAATTCCCAATGAATTTCTACCATACATTTGGTAACTAAATAAAGCTTCATTTTTAACTGTTTCACATAGGCTTAATTCACTCTTTTTATTAAGAAAATACACATCACCCTTAAACTATCATTGAAGATTTTGGGACTTCTCTTGCAGCTACAGAGAAAAAAGAAAGGAAGGAAGAACTAAAGAAAAAAGAAAGGAGGAGAAGAAAAAAAATTGAGGCTGGACATAGCAATGAAGAATAATGACTTCCACTGTGTTAAATTTTCAGTCAAGATTAAACATTTTTGTTGGGTTTTACAATGATGGTTAAAAATGTCTTGGGTTTCCATTTGTAAGATATATTTATTTCTCAGTGAAGAGGCTGATAGAGAGTGAATTAAATAAATACTTATTTATTCTTGCTGCTTGGTATGTTTCATTCTGTACATGTTTGTTATTTGCAGCTCTGTATTTTGCATAAGTGCATATTATAAAAGCTTCTTGGGTTTATTTTAAGTAAAAAATTTTTTCTGTCAAACTGGAAAAATACTTAAGCCCATTAGACACTGAGAGAGCATGGTGAAGATGCTGATAGGGGCAGCAGGGGCTTTTTGTTTAAGGTAATACTTGAAATTAAAGCACACGTGGACATTGGAGCCAAAGGCCTGTATGGGTGCTCTGCAGGAACACTCCCTCGCATGTTTCTGGCAGGTACAAGCTGTCACTGTGACAGCGCTCCAAGGCAGGGCCAGGCCATGCACACTTTGTGTGGGATCACCTGTCTTGGAAGGCCAAGTTTGCTGGCATAAAGAGAGGTGGTTCCATGCCAGTTTGACTCAGCCCCGTGTCCCTCTGAAGGGAAGAGCAGTGTTCTTCCACTGTGACTTTTGAATGTAAATTTACAAAATAAGGCCTAAGAGAAAATAGTAGCAGCAGACACTGGATGACACTGAATGTTATAAAGCAAGAAAACCAGAGTCTCCCCATTGTGCAAGAAAAGTATTTGCTATAAACTCAGTAATATTGTAATTGACTGAATGGTCTTATTTTATCCCATGTGATTAAAACAGAGACAACAGCCTGTAACTAGTGATGATACAAAATTTTTAATTTACATGCAACATTTATGGAACGTCAAGGCAACAAAACATACAGTTTTGGCGGTTTAAAATTCTTTTTAAAAAAATGATTAATGTTTAGAACTGAGAACGATGCACATAACTGATTGCCCATGCACAAAATGACACCCAGAAACATGTGTCAGACTACATAAAAGACTTCAGCTAAACGACACATGTAGCTCTAAGAAAAGAGCCATCAGTGAAAATGACTGAAGATCATGATTACTGCCCCCTCCAAAACACTGATGTAGTGTGACAAGTGCTTAACAGCAAGCAAGACCGATTAAATCACTGTACATTGATGCAGAATGTTAACGTGTGGAATCTGGATTCCCTCATTTTATTGGTAGTAAAAATGCATGTCTAGTTTACAAATTTATATTTAATAATGTTACTCAAGAAATGGGTGCTTAATGTGATAACAAAAAAAAGTTACGTGAAGTAATGGACATTCTGATGGCGTATGAAAAGATTTAATGGTCAGAGTTTATTACAGAGAAATTAACTGGGTGGGTACGAGGGCTTGAAAGACCTGGTGGTTTTGTTAAACTGCTCTAAAATTCTGCATTAAAATACCATCAGCGGTTGTGTACCCTGCCATGGATGTAGTGACCTCCAGCAGCATGGACTAGAGAGTTAAGGAGATGGATTTTTATCCTCCATCTAAATCTAACAGTACCTTGAGTTCCAGAAATGCATAGCCTCATACTTAAAAAGGCTAAATATTTCTTGTAGTTTCAGTAAAAGTAAGAATGAATCCTCTTCCTTTCAAGCCCACTCTATGATGACCAGTTTAAAGTAGTAGTGCCAAGGTACATCACAAGAGGCAAATCAACCAAATCTGTACAGAGTGTAGTGACATACTGTAAACACCTAGGAGTAAGCAATAATTAAAAATCTGTCTTGTATTGCAGCTACTCATGTAAACAATTTATGAAACTTCTTTGGCACAAAAAAGCATTTTCCCTAGCACTTATAAATACAACATACTTACATGCATTTTACTTTTGTTTAAAAAGTTACTAATCATACTGATAAGCATTACCTTGATTAGCAAAATTCATACATAAAGGATCCATTGTATTTTACAAAGAATTAAGAATGTAGTTTGCAATTCAAAAATTATTTTGCAAACTTTGAAACTGTAGGGTAATCTGGAAAGTTAGTTACATTTAAAAAAAGTCTCCCTTTTTTTTTCTCCTATTAGTAATTTAAATCAACAGCAAGTAATTTGAGAAAACTGACTTACAGAGTTCTGCTGTATTACCTAAGCAAGAAAAATACCTATTGCACTCCTACGGGATGAGAAAAGTCTTTAACACACAAATACAGTCATTACATTGTTTCCCCTTTTTCACCCTCATTGGGATCTTGCCAATAAACACATAATCCAAACTTCACAAGATGCTTACCCCCAGCATGCGTAGCCCCCATCTTTTCAGCAGGAAATTTCTTGTATAATGTTAGATTATCTGTAACCCAGGCCACTTAAAAGCATTTAGTGAGTTTGCTCACCATTTACAAATCGCTATGTATGCTTGATTTATACGATCAAGTTACATTAGTTTTCACATGCAATTTCAAGCGTTTGTGTTTCAGTGTGATTCTTCAGTGTGACTGGGACATCTCCTAAGTGCCATGATCTTAACAGGAATGCAAAACCTAACACTGAGTCAACTTGAGAAAAGTTGTTGATAGGTTAAATATACTATGTGAGGTCCTACGCAACATACATAGATGAAAAGCTGGATTTTTAGGTATTTATTTGCCTAGAAAGACTGGTGTTAAGGATTCCTTGTCTGTTCTCCAGGAGTTGATAAATATTTAAAGCACTGCAGAGTACAGTGGCTAGTGCAGGTCCAGGCTAGTGCAAGGAGAAACAAAGCTGATGGCATTTAAGTATGGGACTGATTTCTGATGGTTTCATTTTAAAAATCAGTCATAAACATGAGATTATACATTCTGTACCTGACCAAGAGATTTAAATAATTCCAGACTAAAATAGAAAATATGAAAAGTCCTCTAGGGGAAAGAAAAAGCAAATGAAAACTGACCAAATTTGTGAATTATAAAGGCAACCATGAAAAGAAAAAATAAAGCAGCTTATTTTTAAACTCAGAACTAGCAGTCTTCACTGCAAGTCATTTTATGGAACATAAACCAAATGCATACAACACAAAGCTCTTCCTTCTTGTGTGTATCTCAAGACGGTGTTAAGCCTGGACTTGTCATCTCTGTTGTGGGACTTGCAAGGTATTCACTTGATTTCAGACTTGTGAGAGACTTGTAGCTTGCTACTGATGTAAGAGAGCCACAAAGACCAAGCAATGATGGAGTGTCTTCCTTTCCTGTTAAGAAAAATAAGAATTAAGCTAATAATTTTTTCAGCACAAGATTAGTTGACCACAAAAAAAATGAGAGAACAGAAAAAGCTGTTTTATCTACACTACTATGAATTCCATACTATGCTTCAGCACAGACATGTTTCATAAATGCGATTGGGAAGACACAACTTACGCCACACTTTCCCTATCCAGGTGGTACAGAGATCCCTACCCATGCCTTACAAGCTGGGCTGAAATCAGTCTTGAATTAAATTAGATTTTGATACTGCTTACAATTTAAAAAAAAAACTTCAACATTTTTCATCCTTGATATTTAAAAAAAAGAAATTTTACCAGTTATGTAACACTAAGGTTTTGTATTGCCAAATCTATTTAAAGCTTAGAATTGATGAGATACAAAAAGGATTCTTTAATAACAATTTATATTCTATACCCCAAATACTACTATTTCACAAATCTTCCAACATTTTCCTGCTTTTCACAATTGCCCACAAGATGGAGCAGCTAAGCTTTGATAAGCATACAGGTTTGAAAGGGGGTATGTGCATATATTACATTTATATACAGGGTTCATATCATGTTCCTCTCTCCATTTTAATGGAAACACTGTCAGGCTGCATCTCCACATATAAATGCTAAATGCAAGATGTAAGAATGACAGTGGTAGTTGCAAATCCAGTGCCTTTAATCATTCTTTTAAAACAAAAAAACCCAAAAATGTAGAGTTTGTTATAGCAGAAAGATGTCAGAAGATCCTCCTTGTAGTGAGCTGACTGGTTCTGTGGTGGAGAAGGAAGAGATGTGCAACATATTTGAAGCTTAGCTTTAAATACAGAGGAGTGGGGTGGGTATCTTCATAAATCCAAACTTATTTAAAGCAGAGTCCTTAGGGAAACTGAAACAAGTTGTATAACAATGAAAAACATGTTTTTCAATGCATATTTTCTTCACACTGAAAATTCATCTCACAGGGACTGAAGTTCAGAGCTATGAAGAACAAAATTAAAGGAAGACATCAGACTGGCTCTGTACCTTCATTTAACAAGTTAATTCCATCTTGCTTCCCATCCTGTGCGTGACCTGGATCCAGAGAGGATTGAGAAAGACTAACTTCTGCTGAAAGTTGGTCCAGACTTTGAAAACTTTTCCTGAAAGGCAAGTAATATTTGATAGCGACACATTTAAAGATCTAACTAGGTATCTTCAACTCTCCTTAAAAAGTTTTCTAAAAAAACCTATGCAGGTAATCTTTCTTCTCTTAAACGCTATTGTTTATTTCCTAAGCCAGTTCCTTCCTAAAGCAATGATTTCTTTTTCTGCCCTTTTTTAAAATTAATCCAAAGGAAGAAAATTTTTATGGTAAGCAAGAGAAACTGATTTTAATTACCAGCTGATCCTTATATATTGTAACAGGTGACTCCAATAGGATATGGTACAAAGTATGCTGAGGGAAATACGTCATTTTCAGTTTCCCTGTTCCTCTAAGGGGGAATCAAAATAAATATTAAACTTACTCATCCCATTGTTGATTGTGCTTTCTATAGAGTAGAGTGTCCAAGGCAACAGCATTGACATCCAGAGCTCCTGGGGAAGGCCACTGATTGGTGAGGTGAGTAGTTAATTCTTGTCTTGATCTCAAGTCATTATTCTTCAGCACAGTTCTGTGAATACAAAAAAAGAGTCTATTAAATGCAATTCCTTAAGATAAAGGAAAACCAGGACAGAGATGGTCACAGAATCATCATGGTTGGAAGAGACCTTCAAGATCATCCAGTCCAACCATCACCCACTACTGCCACTGTAATCCCTAAACCACATCACCCATTGCCAGACCCAGATCCTCTTAAACGCCTCCAGGAGTGGTGACTCCATCACTTGCCTGGGCAACCTGTTCCAATGCCTGATCACCTGAACAGTGAAAAAAATTTTCTAATATCTAATCTGAATCTCTCCTGTCTCATCTTAAGGACATTTCTTTGGGTCCTGTCGCTGCAGGCACAGCAGAAGAGACTGACCCCCACTCATTACAAACTCCTTTCGGGTACTTGTAGAGAGCGATGAGGTCCCTATGGAGCCTCCTCCAGCCTAGACACCCTTAGCTCCCCTAGATGTTCCTCACAGGACGTGGTTTCTAGACCCCTCATGAGCATTGCTGCCCTTCTCTGGACACGCTCCAGCATTTCAATGTCCTTTTGGAGTGAGGGGCCCAAAACTGAACACAGTACTTGAGGTGCAGCCTCACCAGTGCTGAGTACAGAGCAATCAATCCTATTCTTGATACAGGCCAAGATGCCATTGGTGACCTTGGCCACCTTGGCACACTGCTGGCTCATGTTTAGCTATCTGTCAGCCAGCATCCCCAAGTCCCCTTCGGCCAAACAGCTCTCAAGCCTCTCCTCCCCCAGCCTGTAGCACTGCAGGGGGTTGTTGTGACCTAAAGGCAGGACCTGGCACTTCACCTTCCTAAACCTCAAGCAGTTGTCTTCAGCTCACTGATTAAGTCTGTCCAGATCTCTCTGCAGAGCCTTCCTACCCTCCTGCAGATAAATGCTCCCACCCAACTTAGTGTTATCTGCAAATTTACTGAGGGTGATCTCAATTTCCATGTCCAGATCATCAATAAAAATATTAAACAGGACTGATCCCAAAACTGAGCCTAGGGGAACACCACTAGTGACCACCCAGATGGTCTACTTCAAGTGACCAACAGACTGAAATTTTCACAAAGCAACTTAAACTGTTCATTTTTCCTAGGGGAAGCAACTTAGAAACACATTGAGACATATTTAGGAACAAAAAAAAGTTGACATTTGAATCCTTCTAGAAAAGCAATAAAGAAGAGCAACTGCATTTAAAAGGTTCTTTCTGCCAGCATAATGGTAATTAACAAGCCAGCTATTTTGCAAGCCCACTATGGGAACATGATGTGCTTCCCTCACCACCAATTTTTTTTGCAGTTTGAACACCCTCTCATCCCCCCTTCAATACTTTCGCAGAATGAACTAAAAACCAGACAGGTTAATTCCACTGTATGCTTTCAGGCAAAATATAACACATAGTTATTCTGTTTTCTATCACTTTACAGTTTCTAGTAACTTACATCTATAACTGTTAGAAAAACTGTAAACTGAATACCTTAAATGCTCAAATTAGTTTTGCCTCATATTCCCAATGAAGCAAACCAGTTTTCTAAAATTCTGGAAGTTAGGAAGCTAATACACCAGTATTGGAAATCACCAAAAGTCAAACAGAAATAAGGGAAGTACATAGTTCTTCAGGCCCCAAGACAGGACCAGCCTTTTTCCAATAGTACAAGGCAACCTTTGATCTGCCCTTATACTGCTGTAGAATAACTAGAAATAAAAGTAACAGCATTTTGTAATTGAGTTTTGTAAGTCCTCCAATCCACAAAATACCAGACAATAGTAAAATGTTGCTCTACAACGACTTTGACTATTTCTGGCCTGAAGCAAAAAGCTAATTTACTCATCTCCATACCAAATGTACTCAGAAGTTCAAAGCCAAATACCATGTTGCTATCCGAAAAGCCAACCTGCACAGCAAATTAAATAACTATTCATGGCACTCATACATTTATGTGAATTTTCCAATAACATTGTCAACAGGTCTATTTTTACAATGCAGTTTTTATTCTGGTGGTATCTGAACTGTTTAGACAGGAACGTCTGTAAGGGCACATAACAGTGCCCAAAGAGCCAAAATTTCCCACAAAACAAAGCAGGACAGTAGTAAGCTTAGTAAGGAATTTTTAGCAGCTGAGTTTGACAGAGGAGACAGATTCAGAGTTTTACTACACAAGAAGGGGATGAAGCACCACCGTGATTAAATCTAGTTTCAAGAAACTTCTCTCAAGATGAATTCCCTCAGCATTCATACAAGTAAACAATCAACTTTTCTACCCAGGAATCCACCCCCTCACCCTCCTCTCTAAGAGATCTACAGGAATAACCACTTTGCTAACCCAAAGCTCTCAATAATTTCAAGTATCTTGTATGGTATTCACTTCCCCATGTAATAACTCTAATCCCGTGGGGAACATTGAGCATTACACAGGGCTATTACAGGTTTGTTAATTTGAGGAAACTGAAACAGTGAGAAGCAAGTTCTTATGAGGTTTGCCAGGTACATTACGTCACCTCCTCATTCAGAAGGACATCTTGAATGTTTTCACAGAAGTTTTATAACAGGACACAGTTTATATGAACAACTATGCCCACAGTGCCTAAATGCAAATTCCCACATGTAGCATGTACATGCAAATTTCCATTTGGACAACCCCTGTACACTATCACAGACATTTTATCACAGATACACATCTACAGACAAGTTACTAATAGTGGACTTTTTGCATTTGACATGGGTTTCTATATTGAATATATCTAATATTTCTATATTCTATATTCTACAAATCTTTTTACCATAGTAACTTGAAATGTCACCCTTTCTGTGTGAACAAAGAAATTCTGAAGCAAAGACTCACCAAACTTCTCCAGGGATTTTAACATAACATTTAAAGACAGTTTCAGTAGATCACTTCTTAAACTACTCCACCATGCTCAGGAAGAAAACCAGGCATCAAGTAGGATACAGAACTAACTATTCTCCCCTTAAAACTTTTATTTTGAATCTTTAAAAATATGTAAAAATAGATTTGAAATTATAAAGTCAGTCCAAGCGCAGTATCAAATATATATAAAACAGTAGTATAGACAATAGAAAGACAAAATATTTACACCAGATGCTATTAGTTACCACCTATTTTATCGGCTTTGTAGATTACTTAGCTCTTTGCTCTTCTGCAGACATTTTTCAAGTATCATAAGATTCCACTGCAGCAGAGCACCATTATAAAGGCATTCCCTGCAGAGAGCAATTCTCTTGATATGCAAAAGCTGGTACTGCCTTTGTTTAACCACACTTATTTGAAGAGTCAAAGTGCTAAACTGCACAGAAACACAGAACCATTTAGGCTGAAAAAGACCTTTAAGATCATTGAGTCCAACCATAAAACTGCCACTGCCAAGTCCACCACTAAACCATGTCCCTAAATGCCATGTCTACACAGCATACAGAATCCTAACACTCCATCACGATGAGGAAAGATGATCCTGCTACAAATATTCAAAACCAAGAAAAGAAGTGGATACAAAAGCATTTACTATAGAAAAAGTGAAAAAGAAAACATGATCAAGTTTTAATGAAAAAAGCAAATACAAATTTCAAAACTCAATGTGAAAAAGAGCTGTGCAAGACTATCTATTGTTGTCCTACTCTTGTTCAGACAAGAGAAACACTTCCTAGCGGTTAAAAGCTCTCAAAGGACAATAACTTATTTTATCCAAAGCATATTGAATTTCTACAGTAGTGCTCTGTTCCCCAGAATGCAAACACTGTAACCAGTGCTGGCCAGCTCTGGGCAGAGATGCTGCAGGGTTTGAAGCAGGACTTTTCCTCATCACCAGGAGTGCAACGAATATGTAGTTCTATTTTTAAATAAAGTTCAATAAAATATGGTTCTATTGGTTTTGTAGCTGTGACGATTTAAGGATGATGCAAGGTAAGGTTTGCAGACAGTATGTTAAGCCGTTTAATATAGGACTAAGAACAAAGACACTCCAAAAAGAAAAGAGGATAAGTAAGAGAGACTTATTTACGGAGAGTAAATAGGATTTACTAAAGAGAGAAGCTAAAAAACAAGGAAATGCTATTAAATCTGAGTGAAAACAAGCATATACACCAAGCTGTTAACTCCTTTACTTCAGTCTGAAAAAGAAGATAAAAACAATGGCTAAAAGTAGTAATCTCAGGAAGGCAGTTGGTACATGGCGAATACAGTGGATCTTAGTAAGAGTTTGTGTGACTGTTTTTTGAATGAAAGACAGGCAGTGTGTGAGATATGGCTGAATAGGGTATCCTGGACTCACACAGTGGGACTGCGGCGTGCAGAAGGTTTTGTGCAGCGTAGGAAGAATATATAAGGGCTTATTTTGAGAGCAGGGAGGTTAAGCCCATTTATGGTACATTCTCTGATCTAGGTGTGAAAAAATTCTTGATTGTCTTGAGAGTCTGTGAACTTCCCCTCTCTCATCCAACTAACTGGTATCTTCTGTGCCTACAATTATTTCCATCTCTTTATATTCATATTGGCGAAAAGTAGCAGTAGCTGTTTTATAATCTGCAGAAAGAAAACAGTTGTACCCTTAGCAGTCCTTACCCCAACCAACACTTTTCTAAAATAACTTCATATAGGGTTTCAAGTTCTGCAAACATTATAAAAATAAAGAAATTTTGAAGAGATGGGCAGAGAAAGAACACTCAACAAGAAGCAAATCATCAGCCTATTACCAGAATTATTTTCAAACTGAATCCAAAAAACAGCACTGTACCAGCTACTAGGAAGAAAATTATCCCAGCTGAAACCAGGGCATTTCTTTTAAAATAACCAAATATCCTTTGTACTACTTCACAGCATAGATTTTTCCATAATGCATATATATAAGGGAAGTATAATATACACAGTCTTGCCATTTTGTCCCGGGATACCCTATTTATGACACTTAAATTGTGGTGGGATTGTTTTAATATCTGAAAAAAGAAAAACTCCACACAAATTGAAAATACTACTGCAATAATTTTTTTTGGCAAAACAATCAGCAAAAGAGATGAGAACATCTTAATACTAAAATACCTAATTCAAAACTAACAAATATTTGCCTTCCATTTCTATTTTTTGTTCTCTATACCAGGAACTACTATTAAAATTAGGCTCCTCTTCAAAAACAAAAAAACCTATTCAGTAAAAACATCCTGCTAATGAATTCCTGCCTATTACAAAAGATTACTGATGAGTCATTAACTAATCAATACTAACATACTCCCAAGTTGAAAATAAGTGTCTGCAGATACATATGCACCCTCCAGGCCTGTAAATTTACTTACTTTTATTAAAGAATAACAGAAGCAGCCAAAGCATTCATCAGGTTTACACAGCTATTCCCAGAAATAGCTCTGCATGCTTTTGACTTTCCGTTCTCTATTTGTGTATTTAAGAAGCTGGGAAATGTGAGATTAGTGAAGTCTTCCAGTAAACATCCCTCTCCTCTACTGTTCACTGACCCTGTGTTTGTCAGGTACTCTCCAGAATATTTACTTGCACAATTTCTCAACTTTTATTATTTTGAGCTGTTTATTTAATGATTTATTGTTTTGAGAGTATGAAGCATGTGCAGGATATATTTTTGTAAGGTACACACACAGAAATAAAATGCAATTGACAAATTACTGCCCATTTCCATCCCTGCTTCCTTTCAGTTCTGGTACAATCATGTTAGGGGCCACTGTGAAAATGAAGCATCAAAATTAGCGATTTTAATTTTTTTTTTTTTTTGGGCAAAGCTTTTTTGTTTTGTTTGTGGTTTTTTATGGTTTTTAAATTTAATTCCTAAGATAACCTCACAAACACTTCTGTTTGCATTAGCATTGCTTTTGGCAGCTCGGCTGCCTCTCAAAAGATTAAGAAATTACTGCTTTGAATTAACACATCTAAGACTTCTGCATCTTGAAAATGTGACCTGACTTAATAGTGAGAGAGAGGGACAAAAGACAACCTGTATGTGAGGTTCCTGCATGCACAACAGAAATTATATAAAACAGCGATTATATTTGGTCACTTAATATACTGTAACTGTATTATTTCTGGGAATTTAAAAATAAGTAAGTAAATAGAATTTAATCTCAAATTTAGTCCAAGCTAATACAGAAAAGCCTTTCCTGGGTAACCACATAAAATTTCTGGTCTCATTTCAGTTATATTGGATTTCCAATTTCCCCCAGATCAAATGACGATTAATTGGAAGCCTATTCCAAAAATTCCATTTACATAGATTTTTTTGTTTAATAAAACAAAACTCAGTTTTGTTTCCAATTATACCTATGAAAAACCAATAATTTCTTACCTGCATGTTTAATTTCTCCAAATCCAGAAAATGCCAGTCCAGTTGGCAATTTGCCCTCCTACCAGCAGATGAAGACAGGAAATAAACCAAACAGACTAATTCCCTAAGAAAGGGAATTACATCAGATGAGTGTTCCAGTTCAAGAACTACCTGAGTAGTAAAAAGTAAAAGTGAAAATAAAAGCTTAAAAAAAATAAAAACATTCGAATAAGAACAAGCTTTAAAAACCTTTATTTAGGACCGGAAATATGGAATGCAAACTCAAATTGACAGCATACATGAATATAACTAAGACCCGTAAAAGCAACTGCAAAATAAAAAGGGAACTCCCAAGCTGTCAGTACTGTAGCACAGCAGTGAGCTGTCTGGACTGGTATGTCATTGGACTTTGAGAAATTAGATCAGCAGGTATGAAAACGAGTTACTTACCAGTAGATTTTGATGCTGCAATATATCATCTCTGTCAGATTTGTGCCCTGTGCACTGATACACTACTTCCCCAGCCTAGATCCCAGAGCAGTTAGATCCCAGCAGACTTTATAAAGGCAGCTGCTGCAGTGAAAAAAAAGCAGGAATGTCCTACTGCAACACATTTTCTTATTTTGACTGACCAACAGATCTTTGTGTGTCACAGGAATGGCACTACTTGTGCCACAGAACAGACAGCCTTGAAGCTTCTTCAGCATTTTTTAATCCTCCTTTATTGTCTCTTAGAGAGATCTTGGACTATATCCTCCAGTAACAAAATTAGTTATCAATTTTATACAGCCTTTGATTTTCTTGACCTTTGGATAACTTGTAGAAGTTTATACTGTCAGAAATACTGGCAGCTGGACTCCTGAGTTCTAGTCTAACTGCAGTGGAGACTTTGTTTCTGAACACAGACATCCAAAAAGGATCAAAACATACCATAATATATTGACTTTGCATATGCTCATTAAAATAACACTGCAGCATGTGACTGACACTCTTCATGTCCTTGGACAAATAACCAGGCCTGATTCTCTGGAGGAGGATAACACGCATACCACAACCAGTTTTCCCAGATAGTAGGTCTTGAGAGAAAACAAGAATGCTGATCTTGATCAGCAACCGAACTACAGAAAAAGTAAAGAGCAGATTTAAAGTCAGTTCTCCAACTATCAGATCATCTCTGCTGGGAAATGGAGGACTCAGCAAACACACTTTTTTTTTGACAGATTGTCTAATTTGCCTTCTGTAGATATCCTCTCAAACTCAGCTTGTCATTTAAGGATTTTTTTCTCCCTTTGTCAGTGATGTAAATACAAAATATCCATTTATAGCTGAAGTCCTTTTAAAAAAACATTTCTACAAGGGTGTGGGAAAAATTATAAATCAAGATCTTCCTTCTTAACAGATCAGGAAAATTTCTCTAAAACCACTGGTCTTCTCAATAACTTTTTTGCCATTTTAACATGATTCCTTTGAATTCAGTAAAAATAGGAGAAACAACTGCAAAATGGTTGAGTAGTTTTAAGAAATGAAGCCCAAAACCCTGTGACTCTCAGAAGCAAATGGTAATGCAAGGTTATTTATCTAAACAGATAAAACACAAAGAGATCAAATTCAGGCTCTGTGATTGCAATCCAGCAGTTAATGATTATGCACCATGATTGATTTACCTTAATTTTTACCTATTTTTTTTCTAATCCCTCCATTTGCAGCATCGAGTTATTCAAACTCTTATGAAAACAAAGCCTCAGGTTTACCTGGGGTTCCAGACATCAGATAATTCTCACTGTGGAATTAGAAGAGGAAGACACTGATGTTTGCTGTATTACTATGCCAAAGCAAGTATTCTTTTTCTGCCACAGTTCAGGTAAGTTCAGGTATATTTACAGAGGAAGAAACTCATAATCCACACAATACGCTTTCCTACTGTGAATGCACGTCATTTGCAACTGCATTGCGCTGAGGCCTTCAGAGGCTCAACGCTTGTCATTATTATTTTGAAATGCCTTACTTTCCCCTGCTCCCAATCTCATAATTCTACACTGGACAAATAATCTGGAATTTGGAATGCATGAAGCGCTAATGTCCAGGTAACTTATTTAAAGCTTTCTTGCTTGCTACTTCTATGCAATGCCTTTATCCATAGAAGTGAAGCTATAGGAGACGAGAAAAAAGATGCCACTATAAAAACAGATTTTACACATTAGAGACTCCTAGAAGGGGACACACTGCCATGCTAAGGTCATTAAGTATGCAAAATGGCGAAAGGAAAAGTCCCTATGGGTCTCTAACCCACCAAGGGGAGTGCAGGGGAGAAGGGAACAGAAGGCAGACTCCTTACAAAAATAAGTATTTTTCACTTTGGAGTCAGGAAACATTTTGCTGTAAATATTCCAACACATCCTTGAAGACACCAATAGCTTCAAAAGCTTTAAACTTTTTTTGGAATGTTATGGTTTATTTTAAAATAAACCTTTCAACCCCCCTTCTTAACAGTTCTGAATGAGATACTAAAATATGAGGGTTTAAAAATAAATGCTTCCCTATCTACTGCATCATGTAGAGTAAGCCCTTTCCTTCAGGCTGCTATCAACCCAGAAACTTTTGGCTTCCTCTTGCACAATAAACCCATGTGGATTCTAAGAACAGAATCATCATGTTGGAGGCTTGATTGCAGATTGTTTAATTCTGCATAGTTCTGTACCTTGCCCCTTTATGTTCCACTCTGAATTGCAGGAGTCTCTCTATGCCCTATGCCCAGCTGAACTCTTTCCAGTTATATTTGCAAAAAAGGAAACACCCACGTCTTCTCAGGTTTCCACCTCACTAAAAACAGAACTTCCCTTCTTGATGTCAACTCACACCCTTGTAAAACAAAATGGGATTAGAATATTGCAGAAAACTTCAAAAGAAAAAAATACACAAAACCAAAATTTAAAACACTGCCCAAACAGAAGTTTTAACATCTCTCAGAATATGTAATGTTTTTTCTATGCTGTAAAAAACAAACAAACCAACAAAGAAACAAACAGACAAACACTCCCCCAAAAAACCAAACAACACCAAAAAACCCCAAAACCAGACAATTTGAAAAAAGAAGGACCTGAAAATCAACCAGACTGCAATACTAAGCATTTCAAACTGCTGATCAAACTTGAGGGAGAAGCAGAGGATAGACAGGAAGCATTACAAATAAAAGCATGGCTAATGTGAATTAGGGTTTGATAGCAGGATCCATGAAAGCTTTAAAAGGAAAGAAGGATTAGCATTCTCAGTTCTCACATTCTAGGAAAGAAATTGCCAAGATCAAAGATTAAAATTTAATCTTCAACTTCCTTTCAGTGAGGAAATAAAGCAGCTGCAACAAATTGGATTTACTGTACTTAAGCAGTTGAGGAATTCATTTCCTTTAAAAAAAGAAGTCTTAATAGAGGACTATCTGAAATGAAGGTGAGAGGGCGAAAAAATTGATCCAGCTTTCCTATTTCTCCAGATGATTTAGGTTTTGAGCTAGGATTACAAAGCCAGGCAAGCCACATTAAAGTTTTACTCACAAGGAGACACAAAACACAAGTTAAATTTCAAAGCCTTTGCTCAGACCTTTCTGCTTCCGTTTCCTTGGAGAAGCTTTTCTCTGCTTTGTCCCTGACAGCACAGCTCTAGCCTACATCCTCTACAGCTTTGTGCCTTCCTCTCTGACCCTCCCCTGCCTGCTTGCGGGCCAAGTACTTGAGGCAGCACTCTGCAGACTCCAGAGCATTTACAAATGGCATGTTGACAAAGTGAGGACAAGCAGAGATACTATTTTCATAAGCACCTTTTTAAACCAAATGGGGCATGACCATTCATTGAAAAGAAATCACCTTTGCTACAGAGAATACAGCATATCTTCCCTTACATAGTCCATAGCAGATCTGGTAGGACACTGTGTTTGAAACAGAGAAGCTAATTTTGCCTGGAGTTAAACATGTATGAATTTACTCTGCATGCTGCTCACAGAACTAGCGTGCTACGTTCAGGTGCTGCTGAGAATGAGCTGATGGACCTTTCTGAAAGGCAAGGAAGGTTACCCTGAGCTCCATGCAGTGCTAGCAGGTATGTGGACAGAGTACTCCAGCAGTCAGTGCCTGAAAAACAGGAAAGTGTGACAGGCTGTGCACACCTCAGGTGTGAAGGCATACACAGCACACTGACTGCAATTAAAGAGTATCACTGAAAAAAACCCAGCTTCTCAGGGTTGCAGGTACACTGTCATTTCCTGTCTTTACAAAGACATCCATATTATCCAGATGGAAACTGCAGTATCGCTAAATATTAAAATATTAAGAATTATTAATATTAAAATGTTAAGCTATATTAAGAGATTAAGAATGGCATACAAGCACAGTTCAGACCGTGAAAAGGCTAATTCTGAAATAACAGCCAGACAAATTAAACCTATCTTTAAGGTTTGACAACACATGAAAAAAACTTAGCTACACAGTCAAGCTTAATTCAATGTAAGATATGAGTGCTCCTACAATTTAATTTGATGCTTATTGGTGCCTTAACCAGTGGCAGAATTCCAAACATGGAAGACTGACTTTTTTTTCCCCCTAACTTTCCTTCCCTCCCTCCAGATCAAGATGGGGATATAGGAAGAAACAGTAGAGAGAGATAAAAAACAGCATGGTATAAAACATATCAGTCATTGAATTTACAAAATAAATTTCACATACATGTGATAAATTGAAAAAAAAAAATTACACCAGTTGGGACAAAGGGGCCGTACCATCTTACACCACCCTGAAAACCTGAAGAAATTCTTTAGGAGGAAACCTGTGTTGGTAAGCATTACACAAATCACTGTTTTCTTTTCAGCAAAAAACACAGCAGAAGAAAAAAATTTTAAAGCATTTTGAGAGTTTTTCTGCTTTGCATACAATGCTTTCCTTTTGCCTTTCACTTTGTTAAAAAATATGTTCTGTGTTAAAGTGATCAGCTTTTATAACATCAGTGAGTCAATGTGCAGGAGAGGAGTCATTCAGGAAATTGATGGAATGTCTCTTGTAATCATACATCAATACATATATACCTATATAAATATCAATTTCAGATGCAGAATCTGAACTTTAAAGTAACAAAGACCAGCAGAGTTTGTCATAACACAGGTAGTGGGTTAGTCAAAAGAAAGACTAAGAATCAGGGAAAAAACCTTGTTTAAGCTGAGCTAAAGAGTTTTAATGCAAGGATATTGTGGGCCAGTGGTTCCAGATTTTGCCCAGTCACATCTTTGACTGAGCTAACTAGCAGTGGTCTCCAAAGTGAGACGCACAAGATAATCCTTTGGGGTACTGGAAAAAGCCCTTTTTGTACTGTTAATAAATTTTTAAAAATATAACATTTTGTTTATTTCATTTTTATCTTATACTTTTCAATTTCTATTTTTCTATGTTTAAAAACGTAAATAATACATCAGCACAACTTATAAATAAATATACCTACACTGGGGGGATGCTTAGAATTTTTTTATTGATGAGGTGCACGATCAAACGTCTCTCTGCTACAAGAAACATTCAACATTTCTTTGCAGAAACATAGAGGAGGAAGTAATGTCTGCCTTTGTACATTTTGAATACTCCAGGATGCAGTTCCTTGATGATTTGGGATCCCTCTCCCATCAAATTACAATTCTGTAATTTGAATGTTACAGAATTCAAACTGTTTTTTTCATATTTTTTTTCCATGCCATGGATCACAGGCTTCTCTTGGCTGTCCTCCTGTGAGCTGTTAAGTTTAAGCACTTTAAGGCCTTTAGAACTGCCTCACCCTCACTGTAAAAATACACTATTCTTATAAGAAGAGTGAAGCCAAAAGCACTGTTCTGTAGTGTTCCAACTACAACAACTCCTAGGAAAAAACACATCACAGTGATGACATCTGAAGAAAGCAAATGAAGGCCCTGAGTGGCTCATCATTATTACAATTCACACAACTGAAATTCCCCCTGAACACTGACAGGCTGGGGGCATCGACCACCTCTTCAGGAAGCCTGTTCTAGTGTTTGACGTCCCTCTGGGTAAAAAGATGTTTCCCAGTCTCCAGTCTGAACCTCTTCCTGATAAGCTGTGCATTAGCTTAAATGTGTTGAACTGATGATCAGGTTGTCTATTGCAGATTCACTTTTGTAACTTGATTTGCCATCAGACACCTGCCAACAAAGTAAGAGGTCCAATCCCCAGATGGGTGGGCATATTGCTAAGAAATACAATTAAGCTGAGAGACACAAAAAAATGTTACTCTTCTGTGAATAATTGATACATTTTCAGCTTAACCATTTTCCAGATATTGGTATTCATGAGCTCTGTAAAATGGCTTTTACCTAAACTGGAAACTATGTTCTTCATTGTAGTTTGAATAGTCAAGTGTGTGAGACAAAGTTAAGAATACCAAAAATTGTAGAACATGAAGCATAGCAGCTGTAAAAGAAAAATTCCTTCCAAATTTCTCTGACCTCCTATCCCCATATTCATTTATTTATATCCCCATATTTGCTTTACAGCAAACCCCCTTAGCAAATGTGCACATGGAAAAGTTTCTCTGTAGGAAATCTAATTTTTAACCTGATGGCCTTGTTGATCTGTTGATCCTGTGTTGACTGGTTTCCAAGTCAGCAACAGTAACAGCCTATACCGTCAAGGAAGTCAGATTTCTATTCCTTACCTCACATTTCTTTTTTTTGGGGGCGGGGAGGGCAGAAATAGATATAGACTCAGATTCTGCCAAGTCCACTGACAATATACATAAAGCATTTCACTTTGCATGCCTGTCAAATACCATTTTGGAAACTTTAACAAAACCTTACTCAACAAAAGTTTGAAGCCATAGACCATGCTACCTAAAACAGTAGCCAGTAGAATAGAAGAGCATCATTAAAAAGAAAGTATAGAATGTTTATTTATAATAGTTTCAATTGCACAGCAAACAATCCTAAACCAGATCTTGAAGAGTTTTACAAACAGCAATGCAGTATGCCTTGGGCAGAATTACAGTCCCAAACTTGCTCTTACCTGCTGATGAAGAACTCAAAACAGATTACAGCATAGATTCACTGCTTCAAAATACTAGTAATGGTAGGGGAGCAAAACACTAAGTTTTTGTATTACTTTAACATCATTCTAAAATGGCTGGACCATAAAAAGCAATTGGCCAAAACTCATGCCTCATTACAGACACATTACTGATACAACACATTCTGCTGCCAGGTCACCTTTGGATGGAATAAAAAACCCCAACACAAATACCAAATATGATTAAAGTAAGTTAATTATGCCTGCTGTTGACCATTAGAAACCTGCTAGGAATATTTCTTCCCCTCCCTCACCTGACAGGCACGCTACACTCACAGCAATAAAAATGTAAAATTATACCTCTCCAAATATCTAGTGTAGTTCAGACTCCTGACTGCAGTGTCTTACCAACAGATATACAAGAACACTCTGTCAAGATACAACAGAAGTTATTCCACAGTTTGAGCCTTTACATAAATAAAGCCATCAAATAAAATCAAACCTGAAAGACTGAGATCTTCAGAACAGTCTGACTGCATATATCTCAGCTAAAATTAAACAGCAGGTATGAACATTCAAAATTTCCAGTATCAGAGTAAGTTTAAATGAGTTCACACCTCCCCCCACCTCCCCCAAATAACCAGGGATGCCAAAGCAGTATAACATGAATCATTAGGCATATCACTAAGTTCAGAGAAGAATTCAAGAACAGGTATGTCTCAAAAACTTGCAGTCAATCAGAGCGAAAAAAAATAAACTTAGAAAAACATCTTTTTTTCTTCCTCAACTCTGAATTTGGCCTAAATAAAATGCCAATTCTGTATTCATGAACATTTTCATAAAATCCATTTCAAGCACTGGCAATAAAATGATCTATCACAAGAGAAAGAGAGCAGCAGAAAAAAAAAAGCAGCTTTGCTTACAAGCTAGAAGTACTTTACTTTGCAGGGAAGACCCTTTTGGATGGTGTCTTTATATATTCTCTTTATCATGGATAGTTTCAAAGATCTCAGATGGCTACCATGTTTCTCCAGGGCTCAAATATTTACAAATTAATCCAAATTTAAGGCAAAATAACTTGTTTTTTATTTTTTATGAACAGAAAATTCAACTGCTGCAAGTCCACTCTATGGCAGTTTCATGGCAACCTATCACCAGACAGTGACTCCTCCATCTACCTGGGTCTTCAAACACAGAATGGCTTGGGTTGGGATGGACCTTAAAGATCATCCAGTTCCAACACCCCTGCCATGGGCAGGGACACCTTCCACTAGACCTGGCTGCTCAGAGCCCCATCCAATATGGGAATGTCTCTGCAAAAGGAGAGTACCTCTCTACCCTACAGACAGGGCTGAGAGGATAAACTGTATAATGATCATAAGATACTCAAATATTTATCATATTAGAAATCACATATGCTATTAAAAAAACCCCAATCCTTCTACTGTTCTAGCATTTTGCCTTGCACTGAAGAAAGGGTGATAGCGAACTCTTTTGCCAGTTTGAACAGTTTTAGGACTACCAGATCAACTACAGTGTCTGAGCCATTACTAATAAATTAGAATGTAGCCAAAGAAAATAAATACTTTTTTATCCTCTCTTGCCTAGCTTTTAAAAAATAGTCTTCAAAAGGAAGCTATTTTCAATACTTCTGGGGGTAGCCTTAAAACTGGACGTAATAAAATACAAAGAACATTTTATAAAAATGTGTTAAAAATTTAAGCAAGTTTACTGTAAGCTATTTCAGATCTAAAAAAAATTTAAATACGTAATCTCAGAATTATTCTGTTTTACACTACTGCAATTTCCAGGGAGCCATTCCCAAATCTTGGGAAGACTTGTCAGAAAAAAAAAGCTGTAATACATCAATTTCTTTAAGAAGTTGACTTATTTCCATAGGATCAGAAACTCTACATATTGTATAGTTAAATAAGTTAAAAAATTTAAGTAATATAATTAAATAATTTAAATAATTTAAGTTAAATAATTTAATACTGCTCTAGCAATGCCTCTCCATTATGCTAACTTACAACTGGTCTTGCAGTTCCACAATGATATATTCCAGCTGCTCCTTCTCCATTTTATGGGCTAGATCCATGTCTTCAATTCTTTGTAAGAGCAGTTTATTCTGTGAGACAGATTCAGACAGCTGGTTTTCTCTGAGTCGTACCAATTCTTCAAGATAACCCTGAAAACATAAGTTATTAGAAAACTTTAAAGAACAGACTATCAAAACCACTTTCAATTATGCATGTTCATATTTTCTGGTTTATGATGTATACAATTTTTTGGGGTTGTTGTAGGTTTTTTAAATTATTTATTTTTTAGCAGACTAGTAAATTGACTTTAGATTAGTCTGAGATTTCCTAATAGGTAACAGGAAAATCATATATTTATTTATATTCTTGCAGAGGAATAGAAAAATTAATGAAAAAATGAGACAGGAGTGCCATCAGCATGAAACACGAAATCATCTTTCAAAAACAATTGTCACGAGTACAAGAAAAAGATCAGAATTCTACAACTGAACAGGTGCAGGATGTTAGATAATACACAAGGATAAGAGTAGAATATATCTACAGGGATCTTTATAATTAATGAAAGGGATCCAGAATTATTATGAATAAAATATCCAATGTTATTTTAAAGTTTCTTTGAACTTTTGAATCACACATTAAAATGACAAAGAAGGTTCTAGCATGTCAGATTTTAGTAACTTCTTAGAAATTGTCCGTTAAAACTAGATACAGTAAGTCTACACTACATAAAATTGTGCATGTTCCTTGAAACCTGTGGAAAAATGTGCATATGTCTCATAGGTGCCCACTTTTTAAAACTGGTATTAAAAACAAGGTAGTTTTAATAGACACAGAATGGGTGTGTCTGTTCTCAACTCCTGTTCAATTAAGAAAACAGGTTCACATTAGCTGGTAGCAAAATGCTACTGGTGTAATTCATCACCACAAAGACTGTTAAGGGTTTGAAGCATCCCTCATATGAGAGGAAACAGAAGGAGCTGGGATTGCTCAGGTCAGGGCTGAAGAGAAGGGAAGAGAGTAAGGAAAAAGAACCATATCAATGTGCATCAGTATTTAATGGGAGGGTGTATGCACGATGGAATGAGACTCTTCTCAGTGATAGCCAGTGAAAAGAGGCAATGGGCACAACCTGAAATACAAGAATACAGGAAACTATTTAAATATAGGAAAACTTTTCTTTCCTCTTTTCTTTTTTCCCCATTAAATGAACACTGGAATGGGCTGTCCAGACAGGCTGGGGAATGTGCATTCCTGAGATATTCACAGCCTGACTGAAAAAGGCCTTGAGTAACCTTCTCTAGCCTACCTTTTTCTGAGCAAGGGAGTTGGACAAGACCATCTCCAGAGGTGCCATCTGACCACAACTATTCTGTGATCCTATAGTTAAGTATAGTTCTATCCACTGGATATATTTATATTTGACAGGGACTTTTAGTCTCAGTACAAGTTCCAAGGAATCTTGAGAGCTTTTCAGTATGCCTAGTTCTGCCTCATCAAATATTACTGTTATCTTGATTGCTAAGATATTCCTTGGAGTTCTAAGTAGCACTTAGAAAATACTAAATGATGTGTTACAACAGAACAAATTTCCTGCCTCTCAAAAACATAAAGAACTCCAAACCAAGAAAAGTCAAATTTTACAGAAACATTTTAGAACTGAAGCACCAGTATCAGAAACATAATCCTAGGTACAGTAAATACCTCTATCTATAATGACACGAAGATGCACATCTCACCAGTAAAAGCATATAAAATTCCAGTATAAACAGTATACAAATAATTCAGGAATTTACTGTACAAAAGTGAACAGTTTAAACCATTCCAGAACAGGGAAGGGATAACTTCCACATAAATAACAAATGTGTAAAGTATGACTCATTGATCTGGACGAGAGACAAGCTGGAAAAGACAATTTCATCATCTTTCCAGAGTGTCCTGGGGAGGGCAGAAAGGAAGAGACTGTTCCTAACTTTTTAAAAAACAAGAGCGAGGCACCATGAAATCAAGCTCATAGGAGCCAGATTCAAAAGACAGAATAGGAGGTGGTTTTTCACACAACAGATGGTAGATTCACCAAATGCTTTGCCAAAAAAAAAATTGTTTGGATGGTAAAATTTTACATGGAATCAAGAGGATATTTGACAAGTATTTGGAAGAGATCTCTATCACAGGTTACTACACAGACAAATCTTATCAGCTTCAGGCAGTCCCCCAGCTGATTTACATTGGCCAAGAGTGTATTAGAAGAAGAGTGGTGCATAATCATGTGCTTTGTGTTTATTCTTCTCTCCACTTCTACTTTGATCAAGTACCCAAGATAGGATAGTAGCATAACCAAGGAGTCTTGGTCTAAACCAGCAGAGTGTAGCTGATCTAATAAAGCAATGCTAGGATTTAGCTTGCTGAAGTAATACCTGACCCTATCCTGCCATTCAAATGGCTCCGAAGACAGACTTTTATCTTAGATGCAATCCAATTGCTTGTCACATTGTGACCTGGTAAATACCATTCACCTGTGCTGTTCATGACTGAAGCACACATACTTACTTGGGAAGCACAAAAGGAATTTACCACTGTTTGGGCAAAATGAATGACAATAGAGCAAAAGAAGGATCCATCAGACCCACTGTATCAGTTACTAAAGACATTATTTTCAACTTGGTCTTCTTGTCACAAACATCCAGTTTTCCAACATACAGAATGTCAGAAAGCCCCTTTGTTCAAATAAAAAGTCTCTGATTAACTGGTACCTACTGCACTGAGTGCAACTCAGTTGTTGGTGCAACTTATTGCCATGAAAAAGGGAAGGGAGACAAACACTTGGGAAAGGAGCTCTACTACATAGTCCATCTTATTGGTCATTTGTTCAAGTTGTAATAGAACAGATGTAGTATAGTTGAAGTGAATTACACAAAAACTTGGCAGGCACCTGCCAAATGAAAATTAGACAACAGAAAATTTTCTGACTGTAGGAAAAAAAGAAGTTATTTTGCTGCTGCAATTGCAAGTAGGCATTCCAAAGGAGGACAACTAGTAAAGTGTCAACAGCTGTCAGAGTAGCTACCATTTTGAAAATTGTTTAAATGCACCAGAATTTCCATAGATTTATCCTAAAACTGGTTTAAATTCACCCTACATTAGTTACCTAGAGAAGTTAGCCGTTCATTAAGAGAATGTTACCAGAAATAACCTCCATGGAATGGGACTGGTTCTGGAGCTTAGACTCATGAATATACCAAAATCACCATTTACTCTTACAGCCATTGACAATCTTTGTGCTTATGCAGACATAAAGGTTCCTAGTGATTCTGACTGTGGATCTGGGCTACATGTTGCAATATTTTTTTCTACACATGTATGTCACAACTTTGATGAAGCAACCTTGGAAATCAACCACTTGGATGTACCAAGAAAAATAAACATCTACCTATTTTGTTCTCTTCAATGCTTCTCCAGAACTGACAACACTTTCCTCATGGTGGGGGAAAATGTGAGTTCAAACTGATCCTATGTTTTTGTCAGGCAAGGATGAGAATTCCTTCTAGTGGTTCAAGAGACAGATTTTAATTTAGGTATTTGAAGAGTTTCTTTTTGAACAGCATATTTTTGTTTATAAAAGCAGGGAAAATGCCCTCTGTATCAGAGAGGGCCTCAAAAACACAAGTTCTTTCCATATGGAAAGTGATACCATACTAGCTGAGAAGATTGTACCAGCAACCTGGATGCAATCATATTTCAAAAACAAGAATTCTAAGGGACCCAAAATAGAAAAGCAATAATTGCATGCATATTTAAAAAAAATAATATAAATAAATATTAAATATCTATTATCCCACAGTAAATCTGACTCTTTCACTGTTACTTAGAAAAATTTTAGCTATGTTCTTTCAAGTGCATTAAAATAAACCAATTCTGATTCTACCTATTCCATATTCAGGGAAATAATTACACGTCCAAGCACCCTTGTGTGGTTCCAGCCTTTCATATCGTTTACTCTACTCAGTTTCACAAAAATCAAATTGTTATGCTAGGAAAACAGAATACTGAAAATAGTAAAAGAAGTCATTTTTAAAAAGTTGAACAGTTGTATTTCATTTTTTTTCCTGTAGTTTTTCCTGACCCCTCCTTTCTTTCTCTGTGCACTACTTCTTTGGTGTCTACGAACAGTCTTCCCTCTTCTCTCTCTCACTAGCTAATATGCATTGCAATTACTGTAGATGTAATATGTTGTTATGAAAAGCTGACAAGCACTTTGTTTTGAAAATGCTAAATTACTAGAAGGTTTGGACATATATTTCACTTCACCTTTAACTTAAGGTATGTTGGGTGGTAGATGGAAAACCTACCTCTGGTTTCTATAGTTACATTCAATATGCCACCTAAATTAAAATCCAACACAATGCTGGATTCATGTTTTACTTTCCCATTCTGCTTCAATTAAGTTGTAAAACTACCCATTTTCTAAAAACCCATCTCAGTATCACTGAGAAGATAGTTTTGCCTTTCATCTAAATGGATTACTTTGCTGATCCTTTTTGTTTTTGTTAAGACTAAGTGTTAAACTTTAACATCACTGTCATCATAAAAGCCTTCAATTGGCAGTCTACCTACAACAATAAAATTCTGTGGCTTCTAAGGAAGAGAAAAATCATGTGACCTTCAAGCTCACAACCCAATAGCATTCAAGTGTCTGTAACTCCAAGACTGGAAAAAGAAGCAAAAGCTTCTACATAAGATTGTGAAATCTGATCTCTGAATTATTGCTGTTCTCTTTCCCAACTCATCAAATGTCTTTTCCCTGAAATCAGTGAGCAAAGATGCTTGGATACTCTGAGGATCATAAAACTTAGGACCACTTACATGAAGCTAAAAACAGTATCTAAATATTTTCCTGCCTTTACTTAGATGAATATGTCACCAGTTGGCTAGTGATGAGCTTTGGTTCCATAGCCCCCACACAAAACTAATCTTTTACCTTCTGTTCCAATGCAAGCCGGTACTTCTGTTCTACCCTTTTGCATTTGTTGTACCAACTGTTTTCATCTGTGATGAATGGAGGACCAATGTTCTCTGGAGTACTGCCTTCACTGCCGCTACTGCCCAGCGTTCTCAGCTCTTCTTCATCACTGCTGATGCTGTCAGAACTGAAGAATCATTTTTATTAGCTAAGTCAAATCTGTGCTTATAAAAATGCAAATTCTGGTTGAAATTGAAGCATCACATGTCTTAAAAAGCTCTGCAAACTAAAAAGAAATTGAAATGTTGGGATATGATAGATCACTAAACACAACTTGTATTTCAAGCTTTTGTTTCTATAGCCACCTAAAAAATGGGTGAAAATTTGCTTGTTATCTTAGTTAAGTTAGACAACTGTATGCGGGCTACTCTCCTGAAGTACAAAGGGTAAATGCATTATAATACGCTATCTAAGGAAGTGATGACTTAACCTTTTCTTCACAAATTCAGGACATAGAGTAGTATCTAGAAATAAATTTTGTTTCTAAAGGAAATTAAAAAAAATTTAAAAAGCAGAAAACCAAAGAAGTGGTTGTCATTATGTTAAATCAAGATAAATAAGAATGTATCACTATGTTCATAGCAAAGATCATGTGCCTGTTACTTCACAGAATGTATCTTCCTACATAGTAAGTAGACTCATTGTTAAAATATCTTCATATCATCCGGAATCAATGCATGCTAGAGAATGCAGACATCTGTCACAAAGACAAGAATTTATTTTAGTCTAGAGAAGACTGAGAGGGGATCTCATCAATGCATACAAATATCTCAAAGGCAGGTGTCAAGAGGATGGTGCCAGGCTCTTTTCAGTGGTGCCCAGCAACAGGACGAGGAGCAATGGCCATAAACCAAAACACAAGAAGTTCCACCACAACATGAAGTAGAACTTCTTTACATTGAGGGTGGCAGAGAGCACTGTTGCAGGCCTCCCAGGGAGGTTGTGGAGCGTCCCTCTCTGGGGACGTTCAAAACCCACCTGGACACATTCCTGCTCCAGGTGACTCTGTCTTGGCAGGGGCTTGGACTGGGTGACCTCCAGAGTTGCCTTCCAACCCCAACAATTCTGTGATTCTGATTTATCCCAGTAGCCATTTGAAAATCTTCTCTTACAACTATATTTCCCACTACACTAACAGAATTTGCTAGGATTTTTTAACTAGCGATTTCCACAACCCCACCTTCCTGTCATGATACAAACTGAATCGCAATTTGTCACTAACATGTAAGCTAGTAAGAACTTCAAGAGAATAACTAGGATGTTTCACATTCAGTTGTTCATATTCCTAACCACTTCTCTCATTTTGGTAAACCTAACAATAAAAAACATATCATTAATTTCCATGCTTTTCGGTGATGCCAAACTGCTACTTGATTTATTAGATAGTGAGAATTCTTTTTATTATTAATCATAAGGCTGATTAGAGGAGCAAAAGGCAGCTAGAAAGTCAGTTTACATAGCCAGTGGTCATGACTCTGTTATGTGCTAATGGCTTATACTGCCTATGTAATATCTTACATTTACCAGGGTATATATATAATTTTTATTTACAAATTAACTACTTTTAATTTTATGGCTACATAGAAAAGGCCTAAGAGAAAGAACAGCTTGGTCTGGTGATCATCAGAGGAGATACAGCATCTGTTTCCCACTGAACTGTAATTCTGAACCAAGGAAACAAAGTTAGCATGACTCACATTTGATGAGTCATGTAACAATTCCAACAGACTGAAAGAGCAGGGTAGCTGAGTGTACAGGTTTGTACTTAGAGATAAATATCATTTTGCATATGAAATAAAAAGTAAGAGGCCCAATAAAAAGTAAAATTTTGTGAATGAATTTTTTTTAAAAAGCAGAGTAAAGCTAAAAATACCTTTGGGTAAACTTCAAGTATGGTGTATAATCTATGACAGCTGGGTAGCTTCCATCCAATCCCTCACCCTTCAGACAAAAACTGATAAAACAGAGAAACAATGATAAGTTTATTACAAGAAAATTAAATGACAGTGACAGTTGAATATTACCAATCTGAAACTTGATTTTTTGTAATTTTTTGGTGCTATAAACTCTGGTTTTTAAACATTCGCTTTTATTCTGAAAAATACAGAGAGGTGGCAAGAGAATAACAGGAAAGTTAACTGAAGCAGCAGAAACAGAAGAATTATGGACGAGCTTGGAATTTTCCCATATTTAACATCATTTAAAGGGTTTGCAGAGTGCTTATATAACCATTCTACTAAGCAAAAAAAAATGTACTCAAAAATATTTCAGGGTCTTTCTCCTTTCAGATACTTACAGGTGCTGGGCTGCAGGAAGCTGAGGAATATAAATGAACCTAACTTTTGGAAAATGTTCTTAAATGGCTGTAGCTTTATAAAGCTTTAATTTACTGTATTCTTTTTTGTACTGGATATAAATTATTGCATTTCAACCATGTTTAATTATCACAGAAGTGACAAAATTATCATGCTTCCACAAGGCTCATATTCCTCACTCCTCCTATCTCTGTTATTGATAAATAGATTCTAGTAAGTCACAGCTTTCGCTAACCGAATTGCAAAGTGCCATTTTTGACAATGCAGTAACTTAAGCGCTATTTGGGAAGTACATCTAAAGGGTTGCTGGGTTTTTTCCCCAAAGAAATGAAAAGCAAAGAAAACAAAAAAGCGCACCTGCAAGACCACAATTATCTAATTCCACATTGCTGTGAGGGAAGAAAAAAAAAATCAAATTATGTTCTCACACAAGCTCTCTCATCTCCAGCCCAAAGTTTTTCTTACAGTTCCACATAGATAAGCTAGTCAATATTTAGAAGAGACACTGAACTGAAAAAAATCTCATATATAACATGCAAAGAATGGCTACGGTTTCTCAGCCTTTCAAATCACAATACTATGATAGCTCTGCTCAGTGGTGCCAAGCAACAGCACAAGAGGCAACAGGCAGAAACTGATGCACAGGAAGTTCCTCCTGAATACAAGGAAGAACTTCTTTACTGTGCGGATGACCGAGCACTGGAACAGATTGTCTACAAAGGTTGTGAAGTCCCCCTCATTGGAGATATTCAAGAACCATCTGGACACAATCCTGTACAATGTGCTCTAGGATAACCCTGCTTGAGGAGGGAGGTTGGACCAGATGACCCCCTGTGGTCCCTACCAACCTGAAACATTCTGTGACATGTGGCACAATAAAAACGCTCCTGTTCCCATTTTGCGCAGAAAATTCCTAGACTCTTAAAAGCTGCATTGACAAAATTTAAATGTCTTCAAGAGCCAATCCTTACTCTGAATACCATTAAGAGATTCCTTTATATTAGAAATCAGAGGACATAGAAAGAACAATACAGTCATACAACTAAGCTCTCATACCCTAGTATGTGCCACCGAGGCTTTTGTGAGACAAACACAGTCAATTGATGACTATGAGAAGATTTACATACTGCAGACCTAATCTTGCAATGCTTATTCATGTATAGCTGTAGTCCTCCCAAGTACAAGACTAATACAGAAGCAGTTTAATTTCAGATTATGTAAAGCTTAAGCTAATAAAATCTGGTAAGATTTGAATTTTGCTGTACACAAGGCTAGCACTCTTATCATCCTGCAGCAGACTTCTGTTCTTCCAGAACATATGTTGAGGATGTAGTTAAGCCAATCTAATGACAAAATGCTGCAAAAAGAAGCTATCCTGTGTTTTCAACCTCTCCCTTCCCACTGTTTCCATTTTTTTTAAATGCAAACACAACATTCCCCTCCTTACAGTGGTATAGGCACTTATCTGACTCCATGATGGCTCAGCAGCCATCAAGACCTGCATTTTTAGGTTGTTTTCTTTTTTTTTTCTTTCCCCACCCAGTTGCAATTCCACAGGCAGCTGAAATAAATGCTCTTTACCACCAGAAAGGGAAAACATTGCTCAGTCCTATTTGTTCCTTTTCTTCTCTAAGCGTTATTCTTCCATCATCTCTGCCACTAATAGGATGCTTCTGTGAACCAAACCAGCTAACAATAAAAGAACTACCCGGTCCTCTTACTGGGTATGTTTTTTTCACTCTTTAGCAATTTAAGCTGCTCATAGAAGGGTCCAACAAGCCTCATATAGAGGTACATAAACAGGAGTAAATCTCCGAAGGGCCTTTTGGTAGCGGTCAATGACTCAGTACACGCAGCAAGGCTACTGTTCAGTTTTCTGCCAGTTTACCTCCTATGTTGGTTTGTGACAAGCATTAATGCTACTGCGAGGTAAATACTAACGGTGAACTGACAGAAGAATGGAGAACAGCATTATTAGTCTCTTTTTCCTTGTGTTGGATTATGAAACTCTCTGCCAGTGGCTCTGCTCGAGGCTAAATTGGCCCAACCAAGCATATTAACAAGGTCTTGCACCAGCCAAGTTTGATCTTTTTATAGGCACTGTAATCTTTTTACATTGCTGATGGGGTTTTTTTAATATATATACATATATAGACACACCACGTTGGTTTTATCTAAGGTGTGCTTGCACCTTTGTTACCTCAAAACACAGAATTAATCATATAGGAAAGTCCACGAAAAGCTGGCTAGAAATTGCAGAGGTCAATTAACATAAGCAGTTCAGCTGCAGGCAATTATAACACAAATTGATATTAAATGGTCATTTTTAGGTTAAGTTTTTAAAATTTAGACGTGAGAAAGTTAAAGATTACCCTCTACATATACAGTTACAATGCTGTCCTTGGGTACCAGGGCATAACCAAGTACTTAATTGCATGGTTTTCCTTACAGTTTAAAAATAACTTTAAAACATTTCACGTCTATAAGCTTCATTTCAAAGGTTTGAAATATCTTCTGCAATTATGCTTCTGATTGCTTTTAGGATTTGGATACCTGAAAAAACTACCACATAACCATGCAGTTATATAAAAGCATAACTTTGTTCTTATCTAGAAGAGCCATTCAAGATCTCCCTCCTTCCCTCTTCTTTGCCTCAACCTAAGTTTTGTCTCTCCAACTACCACAGGAATTTCAGAATGTTTTCCATAATACATTGATTTAGAAGTACTTACTAAGCATTTTGTTCTGAAGTATGCAAATACAGTACCTGAAATCAATTGCATTGAGTCCCAACAGCATACCAGCAAGCATATTTGCTTCTTCACCAAGAACAATCGCTCCATCTTCATAAAACCTCCTTCAATAAAAAAGAAATTAGTTCAGCTAATACCACTTTCTCTCAAATAATGTTTTTCATAATTAAGAGAAAACTGAAGACATCCAGTCTAAAAAAAAACAATTCATGAACCCCAGAGGCATTAGTATTTCATTTCAAATAAAGCAAATTAATAGACGGCATAGCACAAAACATCACAATCTTAAAGCACATAAGAACTTAGACATAAGCAAAAAAAATTTTCATTAGTCCTATGAAATAGTAGAACAGGATGGATAAAATGCAAAGAAAATTATGAGGGTATGTTATACTTTACCTCTAAAAGGAAGCATTTGTGTCATGTACATAGAGAAATAATGATTCCATCACATGAAAAGAAGTTCTCTCTCACAATTGTACTTGCAGCTTCTTTTAAAGTTCAACATTCAATTTTCATTCTTAGTAGTTGATCATTTAAAAAAAAATTTCACAAATCAGCTATTTTTCAGGTAGTTTACCTTTTCTTAATATATCGCATGCTGAGCAGATGCATGCTGAAAGGTCACCAGAATTCACCTGAGAATTACTTGTGGCAAGAGGGAAACCAAGAGGTGTTCAGTACCAAAGGCAAGGTTGAAATGTCACTTACTAAGAACGGAGATGTACAGTTCACCTTTACATTCTAGCAACGGATGAGTGCAAGAAGGCACCAGATTACTGGATACAATCTATATTTCATACAAATGCCAGCAATATTGCCCTAACAAAAGTTCCATCTGCTTTAAGAACTGAATAAAAGCTTCTGGATGGTTCAGAGAGAGCTCCAGTTGGCTGCATGGTGAACATCCAGAAAAGACATGTTTTGAGGCACAGCTCCAGAAACTGAATTGTGTTATAATGCATGCTGTGAGAAGTCCCACTTTTGCAGTTTTGTAACAGACATCCATTTGCTATAAGGAGATGAGCTGTCCAAGATCTTGCATGTTCCCAGTAGAAGGAAGAAATCTGTAAGACTTCCTCTCAGAAGACAGAGATTTTAGTCCTGATACTGATACTAGGAAGTACAAACTCAGCTCTGTACTCTCTGACTTCAGGAAGGGCACTAGGAGGCTAAATCAGGCACTGGCTGAGTCAGAATGCTGAGCGAGATGGACTCTACAGTCTGATTCAGCACAGTGACTCTTGTTTGTGAACGAACAGCAGTTCCCCCAGTACACACAGATTACCAGCCATTTCACTGGCATTTGTAAAATCACTGCCAGGTACCAATCTGCACTCAGTTCTTGTAAAATAGTGCCTAGGAAGAAATCACACAGAAAGGACAGGGCACATCTTCAATGGTGAGATGCAGAAGTTAGCCTGGCACTGCCAGTGTTACTTAAGACAGCTGCAGTAATCCAGCCAAACAGCCCCTTTGGAAAACCCATAAATCTTCATTCAGTGCTATATACTTGACATCTCACAAAACAACAGTCTGCCGTAACTTAAGTGTCTGACCAATTCGTTAGAAAAATAATTCTGTGTCCATGCTTAATCCAATCCCTTTTCCAGGTGTAATATGCACATCCAGCACTAAGAATGTGCTGCTTCATTAAAGTACTAATTTTACTAACTAAACACAACAGTAAGGTTTAAAAAGAGTTATCAGCATGATAGATAATCTTGTATTCTATATACACATGTGTAACACAAGAAATTTATATTCTATACAAATAATTATTAAATATGCATACAGTAAAATATATGATTTTAAATGCTAAATAAATGATGCAAAGCATCACCCAAAAAATTAGGTCAGTTATTAGGTATCTGAAATCCTACATGGGAAAAGAAAGTATGTCCATTGTTGCTAGTGGCTTTGAAATCAACACAACCAAAACCTGAAAGCGTAATTTTTATTCTATTAGATGTATTTAAAATATTACTTCAAAAGAAACTTTGCACTTACTATGTTTGGAATGCAAGAGAGGTTGTTTCCAAAAGCTATACCACTGAAAGAACATTCAAATATATTAAACATTAACATGTTCAAATAAATGAATTTGAAACTGCTAATCAAATAAGACCATTGTTATCCACTAAAAAACTACACTACCAGAACAGGGACAAAGAATGTACTACTTAACTACAAAATTTGTGACCCTACTCGTCTTCATCTCCTCCTCAAAAACCCATGTGACTTTTCAGTTTGAGGCAGCATGAGTAAATCTTTTGCAGATTTTCTTTGGATTATGTGCTTCTTGTCTACTATGAATGCAAGCAAATCTGGGTAAAATAAGACAACAAGTTTTGAAAATGCAATGAAATGGCAAGTTTACCTGGTTGTGTTTCAAAGTCAGCTTAATACTGGCAAAATATATGGAGATCTCTGGACAAATAGCATTAAAACAATACTCTAAATAAACAGAAGCCTTTACAGAGAAAATTCTTACTGTTTTAATAGCCCACTCAGCAGATCTAAACTTTCAGAGTTGAACCTAAAGTACCACATGTTACAGATTCACTTGTATTCAGACAACTTCATCAAAAATCTGTAAGATGTACTTGTTACAAGATAAAATATCATCTAATAACCACATTATCTAAAACCAGTCCAAAACTGCCAGTCTTTTCTATCAAAAAGCATATTCTTATCCCTGTTTTTATCATTAGAACTTACAACAAAAATCTGATACACATTTTTCTTATTATATCAAGAATACTAGCTATGCCTGATCCTTAATTCTGCTATTCTATATTTCTCATGAGGTTCCTGGAATTCTCTCCCTTTTTTCTTCAGAAAAAGTTACTATAAAAATTATTTTTACTGAGTCCTTAGGCTTTCTATCAACCATATCTAATTTTGAAAGGAATCTATCCTTACTACACCACAATTTAATTCCTGCTTTAGAGAGGTTTTCTTCACTTCTGACTTTTCAAGAATTTCAGGCTTACTTCCACATTTTTAAAATCACAAAAAGATTTTCAATTTTGCAGTTTTGCCCATGCTAAAACCAATTGATACCAACTCCAGATATCCTTTACTAGGTTACAGGTCTTTTATTAATGTCGTCCTTTACTATACAAATCAAGTGCATCATTCACTTCCAAACGTAAGTCCCTCACTTAGCACTTACAAAAACACTGCAAAAATAAAATTTTTATAGACCTGGTTGTTTTGAAGTCTCTCAGAGCTGTGGAAATGTATTCAGACAAATGTTTTTCCATTAGTGCTACTCTGATCCATGCTCGACCCTGCAAGACAAAACAGATATCAAATATTTAAGCATTATAGAAAGAAAGTTCTACAATCTGAAAACTAATGCCATTGTTTTACCTGAGTAAATGACGGATTAACAAAACTACCACTAAACAGAAAAGGTTGCTAGGATGTACTTCATTATAGCAATAATGAAAATGCATTTTTACAAGGACACAAAGTCTACTGTGAAATAAAGTTATCCAAAATTCTAAGGAGGGAGTGGAGGGATTTTTAATTATATGCTCCAGCCTTTTGAAATGCTCATGTATGTGAGAGGCAGCAGACCAGGGGCAGAAAGCTTTTCACTTTGAAGTCAGTGGTATTGGAAGCATCCAGTTGGTTCCACCATAAAGCGGCAGTAACTTCCCTCAAAGTGATTCTCTGTGTTCATTCAAATATTTGTGGGATTTATATAAAAAAATTAGTTGTGCAATTTTTTTCCCCCTCAGTAACGACATCATTATAGAAGGTGCACATAAAATACAGACATGAAATCAAACCCAAGAGGCCTAAATCTTGCAGAGTCCAAAAGCAAAACTTCACTCGAACAGTTCCATAAACAACAGCAATAACTTAAAAAACCCTTAGGAAAGCATGTTTTGCTGTGTTTGCAGGTCTAGTGCACAGAATTGTAGTTTACAAGCGGGAGACATTTCAAAGGCTGCTACAGTTATGACTGTCTGTTTGAGAACACCAGGTCTTGTAACAGTTATATAAGTAGTAAGAAGTCTTTATGCTTAATATATTTGGGGCTTATTGGCATATCACTACAGACATTCTACCAGAACCAATAGTAGACTATAATCCTACTTCAGGGTGACCTAAATGTTGCCTTCCAGCACCTTTAGGGAGTCTACAAGAAAGATGGAGAGAGACTTTTTTACAAGACATGTAGTGACAGGACAAGGGGGAGTATTTTCAAGCTAAAAGAGAGTAGGAAGATGTCTCTGCACACAGCAAGGGAGCTGGAACTAGACGGTCTTCAAGATCCGTTCCAACCCAAAACCATTCCAAGATTCTGTGAAACGCTAAATAAAATTGCTTTCATAAATACCAATAGCACAGTAAAAAATTTAACGTAGAGTGCACTAAAATTAAAAGGACATTTACCTGGATAGCTGCTTTTATGTTGCATTTATTTAGAACATGACTGAAACCACTAAACTGATGATGCTGCTTCGATTTGGACTAAAACCTACACACCTCCAGTGAAAGCAGAGCCAACCAGCACTGGCAAACCCTTGCTGACAACTTCCAGGCTGAGGAGGACACTTATTTGGGCCACCAGTCAAACTGATGCACATGATGGGTATTTGTGTCAACATGCTCTCCATCTTTTCAGATCCAGACATACAAAATACTCCCCTAAAAAACTGAACACCATTCTCTACACTCACTGCACAAATTAAGTTCTCTGTCTACTATTTGCCATGAAGTATTCCAGAGAGTAAAAGAAAGTTTTAATTTAAAAGACTATTTCAGAAAATAACCTTGCCTCTTATTATCTACTGAATTTAAATATTTGTATCAATTAAAATCTCCGAATTCAGAAAGACCTTTAAAATAAATCTTAAGAGCTGATCACACCTATTCTATTAGTGCATAAATTCTATATGAAGTAAAATGATTAGAAAGGGAAGGAAAAAAAAATCACCCCATTTCTACAATTTTAATATTTCTTACACATGTCCACAAGAACTTAATCTCCCTTAACATAATGTGTTTTCAAAAAATTATGTAAGGTAAAAAATGTGAGGACAATCATTTTATAATATAACACAATCCCTGAATAGAGATTTTTTTCTACTGAGTAACAAATTTTAAAGGAAACACATTCCAATTGAAAAGTGGGGTGTTTTAAAAGCAAATATTTACTAGGCACATTAAAAAAAAAAAAATTCAAACAATGAAAAAATGTGTAGAGTAAGCTAAGTACGATGGGTTTTTTTCAGGTACAGAAATGTCACAGCAATGTAATAAAAAAGTCACTTTAGCCTTTCTCTTCCCTACCTTAGCTCTAGAAGAACCGACATTCTCCATGTTCTCAATACTGCAGATGCAATTGTGAGAGACTTTTCGGCAAGCTACGCGAATGTAGTCCCAGAAACTACGAGGACTTTCATAGCCGAACCAGGTGATCTGACCTTAAATCAAAATACAAGATAGATAAAGTTTTATGAACCTCCCTCTCTGCTTATTGGAGATAAATGTAATTAAATACTCCCTGATATGCTGCCTCTACTGAAAGGATTTTATACAAATAAGTCCATGAATTCCTACAGAAAACTGAGAGATGTTAAAAAAGTTGCATTATGCAGCTCACCCTGGTTTGAAAGTGATGCACAAAGAGAAGTTTGGGGCTTTGTGTATATATGTGTATTTTCTTAGTTTCTTTCTTGTTATCATTATAAAATAACACTCAAGAGTCCTTCACAGAACTTTTCAATCACAACAGAGCACAAACTTATGACTTAAATATATGAGGCAAGAAGTATTTACACTATTTCTATAGGTAGTAGATAAATTTCACTAATATAGTCAAGTAGAGAGAGTTTTGTTCTTAAAAAAAAAATAAAAATAAACACATAAAATACCACTTTGATGTGGTAGTGTTATCTTTATTTTAGGAGAAGACTGTAATTTTTCAAAATGTGCTTTCATTTGAAGAGAAGCTGATGCATAAACAAAAAAGTTTTGCAGTCACAATTTCTTTTGAGTATACACAGAGTGTTCCTTCAGAAGCTGAATGAAACTAATTGAGCAGATCATTATCCCTTCTGGAACTACAACCAAAATCCTTCACATTTTTTCCAATTTGGAATGTATTTCACTTTGAAAACGAAAGGCAAACGTACACAGCACTTGTAACATCTCCACAGAAAATAAATTTTATCAGAGGAACAACAGTTCAACCCCGTTTTTCAGAGTGAACAGCACACTGTTCTCACTTCGGACATACCCGCAAACAGGTATGGAACAAGTAAGGTTAACGTTGCCCTCTGGTGACTGCCAGCATTGCTGGCAAAACCTTGTCTCCCTATAAAATGAGATTTTATTTTTAAGCTAATTTTATCTTACTTCAAGTCTTGAGTTGCACTTATGAAGCTTTACTAATGTATCAGAAAGACTTCTAACTCTTTTTTGGTAGAAAGCTTAGATTTCAAGAAAGACTATACTACAGTTATACTGCAAATCATACATAATGAAAATAAAATCCAAAATATGCATTTTTATCTGACGTGACTAGACTTAGCTTCAAGCACAGCCAAAGTAGTGTCAAAGATCTGTCCCCTGTGATCTGAAGAAATTCAAGTGCCAGGTTCTTCTTCCCCTAGAGGGTGCATGTAACTTGACTTTGTGGTCCATCTGCTTACTTCACCACAGATATATTTATTAAATTCAAAGCATGATAAAAGACTTTAAAAAAACCCAAACAAACAAAAAAAACAAGCAGGAAGAATTAATATATAATACCCAATATACCAAAGAAAAAATAAAATTCCAAGGTGCCACAATTACTGTTTTAGATCTACTCAGCTCTAAGAACTAAAATAAAAGAATTTCCACAAGATAAGTGCTTTTACAAACTTACTATTTTTGTTGAAATGCCATGTTCAGTGGACAGCAACAAAAATTCATCAGCATTTTAACAACCAGAAAAGCTACAGATATTTTTCATATTCTTCACCAATTCAAAAACACGTCTGCCCTAGGAATTGTATCTACAAAATTAAATGCAGCTAGAGTGTGAAGATGACTTTGTATTATCAGTTCCAGTTCCAACTAATAAAGGCAAGCATATGATATATTAACTTTTGTGGCTTTTCTCAAACTATCTTAAGGGCAGAATATATTCAGCAAAAAATAGTTTCACTCCAGTTTTCTGAAGCTGCTAATGCAAGGCAATTCCTTTTACAAATGAACACCTGAAAAAGACATGGTCATTTAAGACAAGAAATACTTTTACAACAGAAATCCATACCAGCACAAAGCACTTATTTGGCTTACACTGATCAACAAAGCCAGCTGGCTGTACTTCAACATACTCTGACATTACAGTAGGCTCCCATCTCGTTGCAGCTCTGTGAGAAGGTACAACGGGTTTCAGACTTCAGTAGGAATTTTCTTCACTTGAAACTCACAGCCAGCTCAGCACTTTTTGTGAACCAAGGTCTCCTATATTTCACTAGTCTGTCCCTACAACTTTAAACCTTGCCCACACTCTCATAATTAATATAATCTGAAGAAAAACTTTCTCAACCTATCTATACACAGAAAAATGCTGGAAAAGACTGACTGAGAACACTGAGATGTATTTTAAGAAACACTAAATAGGATATTAAACTGTATATTCACTAATATTTTAAAAGCTTTCAGCATGTGAAATTCTATTTGGCCCTCAAAGCACTCAATGCACACACCCATGAGAACTCTCAGGAATGAGGAATGAAGTAACTCCCACTACTCAGCACTTGTCAGGCTGTGCTGCGGTACCGTGTCCAGTTCTGGTCTCTACAACTCAGGGACAGGGTTGGATTGGAGAGGGTCCAAAGGAAGGTCACAAAGATGTTCACAGAGCTGTTGAACCTGTCCCATGAGGAAAGACTGAAGGCATTAGGTTTTTTCTCTCTAGGGAAGAGAAGGCTCAGTGGGGGAACTCATCACAGTATTCCAGTACTTAAAGAGGGTGAAGGCTCCTTCTTTACAAGGAGCCACACAGAAGACAAAAGACAACATGAACAAGTTCCACTGGGAGAGGTTTCATCCCAAGAAAGAAATTTTTTACAATAAGAACCAAAATTCACTGGAACAACATCACCAATGATGTAGTAAAGTTTCCATCACTGGAGGTTTTCAAGATGCGATTGGACAGGGTGCCTGATATTCTCATCTAGACTCCCCTTCCCACAAATGATTGGGCCAGATGATCTTTCAATGACTTTTCCAACCTGGGCTGTTCTACAATTTCAAAATCATATCTAAATTTTTAAAGGTCTTAATAAAATTGAAAGCTAATTTTAGTACAGAACTTACATTCTGTTGAAGTACTTCTTAAGGAAAGAGGAAGTTTCTCAGGAGGTGCAAAGGACAAAGAGCATACGGTCTTTGCCATGAAGTTCATATGTCATCTGAAGATGCAGAAGCTGACAGTTATTCCAACAGAAATGATGTTGGTTTTGTCAGCCAAACAAAATTGTTAGGTAAGCATGGAAGCTGCATGTGTAATACTAAATATTGTTCAAATTAATTCCAACCTTGTCTATAGAGCCACAAAGCAAATAGAAACAATACTGTGATTTTTTTTTTTTTACTTTCACGACATTTTTGCATACTGCTGCACACCTACTTCTATCAACCCATTTCTCACAACTAGATACAAACATTCACAGTTATCGCAGATCCTTTTCATGCCCAAGAAATTCTTCACAAATAAGATTAAACTTTTTGATCCCTACTCCATCACAGTCCAATTTACTTTATGAAGTTCCACAGTTGCAAAGAAGTAATGACTAGGATGCTCTAAGATACAGGTAGGTTTTCTCCAGATTTCCCTTTATTATTTAGTTTGCAGCAAATTATTCTATCCGACAAAAAGTAAGTTTTAGTACAACTTCTTGGTAATAAACTGGCATGATAGTCTTTTGAGGAATTCCTGAGATACCTACTCTTATTTCAAGCCTACAGAATGGGTCATTAAATATTTACAGTAGTTCATAAACTCAGTCCTCCAAGACAACTACAAATTCATTTACAATTTTTCTCCATACATGAAGAGTGAACTAAACCACAAATTACACAAGAGCTCTCCTGTTTCTTCTTAGTCAAAAACAGTTATGGGTCAGTATGTTTGTACAGATATTAAATCTAGTAATAAAAGCTGTTCTGCTAATAGCATTATTGCACCAAATAAAGGGCTACCACAGCTGTATGTTTATTTTATCTTTTTATGATAGTAGTGCCTTTAGTTCTTATATCCTTAACCTACCTTTTTCACTTCCATTTTATCACCATTACCTTAATTATTTAATCCAGCAGACTTGTTTCTCTCAGAACAAAGAGCATTACAGGCTGCATTTTACTTACTCAAAGAACTCTTAAACATGAGTAACATAGATCGGATAGAGAAAAGCAGCTTCCATGGACCACCCTAGCAGAAGCTTTTGACATGTTTATAATGCCTCCTAAATGTACAGTAAAATAGGCAGCCAAAGTTGTGAAAGTGTCCAAATAGCACAGTACAGCATACTGGTTTGTGTCTTCATGGTGATAAGTGCAAGTAAGTGTACAGATGACAGGTATGCTCACAGTAACCATGATATGCAAAAACTACACAAGTCACAAGCAAGATGCACTAGGTACATTTACACACTGACACTATTTCTAAACACGCATACTGGCTAGCAGTTTGGACATAAAACATTTTCGCAGCATAAAGGATATTACACTGAAAACATAGTAAGTCAGCAAATGCATCCAGGAGTCTAGTTTTCAGAGATATGTTTGAGACAATGGCCATAGAAATCCGTTATTTGAAAACAATAGTTACTCATGTTTTCCAGCACTAACTCACTTAACACTAACTTAAAATGACAGGAGAAGGCAGAAAATAAAACAGCCTAGTGATATAGTAAAGACAAAATACACATCACTTTGACACTACTTCAGGTTTTAAATCAGCTTGGATATACCTGAGATCAAACCCCAAGCACTCCTGCTGAACACTTTTGATGTCCCACCATTTCTGCACTAACCATATATACTTAGCTGATCTGATAAAAAGGACACTTACAGGAAATACACCTGAAAAATCTGTGGCCAGAAATGAAAACAAGAAACCACACAGATGACTACAAGATACTACTTCATCTCCACAGTACAGAATGGTAAAGAATGGAAAAAATTCCAAACAACTATATGAGAAAAAAATAGCACCTGAAATGATTCACATTGCTTTAAAGATTATCAAACACATATACATTTGTACACAAATTTGTAAAATCCCTTTTAGGACTACATGTCTTATTTGGACCTTCAAACACATTGTCTCTGTATCCCCCTAGAGTAACATTTAATCTCTGCTGTACTGTAAAACCATGCAAAAGCTTATTTCTAAGAAGGAATAAAAGAGTAATTAGTCACTCATCTTTTTTTCTGTTACTTCTTCTCTCCTCCCTTCTCAAGATTTTCAACTGCCCTGTCTAGTAGTCTCGTGTCTTGCCAGCACGGATACTGCACAATTTACTTTAATGACAAGAAGAACACATGCTTTATATCCTCCTCATTACAATCTTTGGTCTACTCCACATTCTCAATACATCCAGCACCTGTAGGAAGTACCAGGTATGCTGCACATGTAGTGTTACACAGTACAGGGAAATAGCTCTCTACTTTCTAGAGCATAAGGCAGTCAGTGGCTTGCAATCTCTTAAAAACAGTTAATACCGCTTACTCAAACTCTCTCTTCCTTAGGGCAATTCAGATTGCTTTTACTGTCAACAGTGGCCTATTCCTGACTGCTACTTATTGGCATTAGTGTACATGTAGCTGTAAGGTAGTGCTGTGGATACCAAAATGCTGCTAGCAGATGAATTTTCCAGCTTCTTGCATTAATTCTTTGAGAACCTTTCCTTTCTCACGCAAGATATGAAAACAGTAAGATAGTTTATGCAGACAATATTCACATCTGGTGTTTTGCTAAGTTCTGTTTATGGTACACTGAGAAATGTTTTACCGTGGATGTGATAGAACCTGAACCAATCACCCTAGGAGGTGTGTGAACATTGTCCAATCGCTTTATGGAACTAGATTATATAAAAATGATTGTAAAATTAATAAATAATTCATTCTTTCGCTGGATTTGTGTGTTGCTACATCTCTCCATTCCTGGCTCTACAGCGACATAGTGCCATAGCCTATTACCTTTTTTGGAACTACTTTGGTGCCATATGTGCCAACTCTTCTGTATCACATGAACAGATACCTATATTCAAGCAGCATTCAAAGACCTCTGTTGTGTGAGCTGGTTTGTTACTGCCAATCTCATTTTACTACTAAGCAAATAGCCACATCTAAAATATTCTTAGGAATATGAGCAGCTGGGCTAAAAAAGTGCATTCATGGGGAAAGTCATCAGTTTTCTGCCTGTTTGACTTCCTGGTCTAGCTCACTACACGACCCTGTGAAGACCGCAGCCAGGAAAGGTAAGCACAAAGTTAAAGTTGGGCAGTAGGAGGAGAATTAAAATCTGTAGCAACTGCACTGAGTTTAAGAAACGTCATGGAGATTTTCATTACAACTGGACAATGTCATGAGTAATCTGTAACAGCCCTACTTTGAGCAAGAGGTTGGATCAGATGACATTCTAAGAAACTTTCCAAACTTAATTCTTCAATGAGAGTGAATGTAAAAACTCAAATCAACAAAACCACTCATGGTGGTTAAATTAAAAATGCTATTTCATGACTCTTTCCTCCTGGGAGCATCAGATCAGGTACCTATCAAAAATCCATTTTACATGGTGCTTGTGTTGCTACAATGACCATTTTTTCCAGAACATCTAGGAAGATGAGGCTTGGAGAATTACTATTACAGAATTCTTAATTGCAATGGTTTTAGAAAAAGCATAAAATTTTAATCCCCGTAGTTGAACTCTTTTCCCTTTAAAATACCTATTCTTCTTCCTGCCATTTTGGTTTTGGGTTTTTTTGTCTGGATCCTAATTAAGCATGAAACCAATAAGCAGAAAAAGTCACAATATTCCATCAAGACTATGCTTTGCTCCTTAAAAATACATTAAATTTAATGTCCGAAAAGAGTTATCAGTAAAAGTTTTCTAATAAAAGTAAACTTCATACTTTATAACACAAAGTAAATACTTTATTATTATTATTATTATTATTATTATTATTCCTTCCTCACCCAGTACTTCCAAAGGAAGCTAAAGATTAAGAACCGTTGTTTGCCGTGGCCCTAAGAAAGTAAAAATTCTTTATACTTAAACTCTCAAATCTGGATCATCCGTTTAACTACACTGCCATGGAATCATCCTGACAACTTTGATACAATGAAGCTATTTATCTTACCACATACAAACAGATCAAATGTGTTCTGCCAGTTTCAAACACTATACAACCCACTGCAATCACCGGTCTGCTTTTAGTGTGTTCCTACTGACACAAAGTATGCATTCAGAATATATTAGTCAATTCCATCACTAAGATACAATTTCTTTCAAGCCCCGAGTTGTAGAATATATACCCTCTTAAAATTTGAAGTGTCATGGTACATTTCTTATCTCAATTTCTGTTTTATTATTTAAAAATTTTAAAAAAGTACACGCCGTCAACTAGCTTATTACCAAAATATTCCCCATTTGCAACACAATCCACAAGTTCCTGCCTTTTTCCATAATTTTAGTTAACTCTGCAAACTTAGAAAACTATACTAGCAATTACAAGGAGAAGACTGGAACAAAAATTTAGGTATTTGAACTTCTCTATTTCTTACTTGAAATTATTTTTCACTTGCAAATGCCATTTGCCAACCTGTCAAGGCTTCTTCTCTGTACTGCCTGTCTTAAATAAATGACTGCGAAGCAAAAGAATGTTGACAAGAAAAAATTCCAATGATTTTTGCACAAACATTGCTGAAGCTGGAGGAGAAGGAGAAAAGAGAGCAATTTCCCTGCAGAGTCAAGCTGCTAAGTACCCATAATAACTCCGAAAATCTTTGTCACCATGTGACAAACCCTATGTTTCTATCCTACTGAGCGACTTTTTTTTTCCTCCTCTGACAGAACCACAGCAGGTAGTAATTGTGCTACTCAAATGTCAGCCTACACATAATATTGTTCACAAAGTTTGGTTATGAACATTAAAAAGTATGAAAATGAGTAGATTGTCATATTACACATCTATATTTAGATGATTATGATGCTCTTCATAATCCTCAAATCATTTCAGAAACTGTACACAGAACTGAGAAATGAGAAGATGCTTCCAAAGTCCTCTTCTAGTGACTGCTACTGCTAAGGCACACTCTGTTCTCTGAGCAAAGCAGCTTTCTCTAGAACAATTGGAAAATACAAACAGACCTTATCTTGAATTAGAATATCTGACTTGATACAAGAAGAAAATCAACAACTGACCTTTCTCAAAAGAAATTTAATCCAGGACATTCCAGTAGCAAAAAACAGTTTCACTGAAGGGGTGGGGCAATAGAATGAAAAGACCTAAACACAGTATCTGGAAAAGAAGGCAACAAAAGCAAGGAAGGGAGAAAGAAAAGGGAGCAGCACCAGATACGCTCTGTATCTTCTATTGAGGCAGATACCATAATTGTCTTTCAGACTCTTAGGACACAGTCTTATCATAAAGCAGAAAAGCAGACAGAGCTCAGCACTATGGCAACACTCACTTGCTTAATTACCAGCCCAGAAGGCTTCCAACAAGATCACTGGAAACATGTTTCACAGAAATAGTGGCTTTCACTTTTCCATAGTAATGCAGAAAATCAGGAAGGTAATAGCAATAGGACAGACACACAAAGAAAGCCAGTGTTTTCACTCAGCATCAAGGAGTTTGTACAGATGTACATCAGTTTTGTATGAACAAATTCTCACCGCAAAATCATCACCAGTAAGGAAGTTAATTAACATACCTTTCAGTCTATGACTTAGAATCTGTTCCAGAATGGCTGCAAAATTATTAAATTCAGGGGAAGTATCATCGATAGTTTCAAAACAGGAACGGTCAATCAGAGTCTTGACTGAAAACCTAGAGCAAAAGTATGGGACAATCACAAATTATATTATATTATTATATATTATTAGTGGTCCTCTACAGGACAGTAGTTTGGATAAACCAAAAGAGCAAGGAATCAGAATCAACCTTGATGATTTCAAGTTCAGTCAAAGCAACAGGAACACACAAAACATTCAGATATAGCATGGAAGTACAATCATGATTGTTGGCCTTAAGCATAAAGTCTTAAAAACTGAAAGAAAACAAAAATCCTCACCCTTTCCACATAAAAATCAGCTAATTATTTTTCTCTTCTGTAAGGTATTTTAATGAAGTTGTAGAAAAACAAGCACTCAAAAGCATCCAACATCGGTTTTCTCTTTGTAATCCTAAACATAACCATTTTTTGCTTGGTATTTTGTCAGCGCTCCTTTTATTCCCAAAATCCATGTATAAGAATCAAAAGTATAAACTTTATCCTATTATGAGAACACTCTAATTTCATCCTAATGCAAAAATAATCTAGACATATTATAAAACAATGAATTCTTATGCATTGTTAATTCTGCATTCACTTAGGCTGATTTCCCTGTGAATGGGGGTAATCCTTATTCAGCACTATGTTACTTCATTATTATGCTAGAAAAGATTTCAATTTAAATGATCTAACATTTAAAATTGGAAAGGCTGAATCAAGTCACTGTAAAGAGCAGACAAGATGTAACTAGTCAACAGGCCAGTTTGCTGTGTTTAGTTACACTTACATTATGCAAACTTATTCAGAGGAGAGTTTAAACTTCAAAAAATGTGACAAAAAATTATTTTTCTTTTGCCTTCATAATTTTAACCATAATCTATTTTTATTTTTCCTTTCTGCAATTTGTTCTTCAGTTTTCAGTTGCAAGACAAATTTCACGTGTTCTCAAACTTAAAAGTATTAAATTTGAAGCATTTACTACTTTTTTGCAACAATCTTATTTGTATTAATAAATACTACATACTACAGCCTGAGGAGATAGTATTCACAACACCCAAATGTCAACAGTACCAACTTACAATGGTCTCACTCTGCCTCCTCATCCCAGATCCTATACCTGAGTGAGCACTGGCTTCCTCAGTTTTGCCAATTCTACTTTTTATGGTGCTTACTATGAACTGTTCTAGATTTTCAGTACTGGAAAGGAGGGGAGAAGTGACTCTTAAATATGGATACATTCATAATAAATATCCTTCACAGCATCTCAACACAAGCAGTTCTATGGCATAACTGCAGAAGCAGCACAGCATTATAGGTATGGGCAGGAAGGAAGCTCCTTACATTGATACAATTTCCAAATGCTCTGTACTATAGAAATAACTGCCTCGTTAGTGGAGTCAGCAAAGCCTTCTGATACACAAAACTAATATGCTCAAATTGAACTGACACATAGCTCAAGAGTTTCCACTCAATTATGTCTTTTACAGTAAACTTCTGAATAAAGACTCCCTATTTTACCTTTCCTGCAGGCTGCTATTGTTGTACTGTTTTTTGCAGGACAGGAATTAGGAGTGAATTAGGGTGGGGGAGGAAGCTTCTCCTGCAGTGCCAAATTATGACTCAGTTTTGAACTCCTCCATATTTTTAACCAATTTTTTAGTAAGTGAGAGACATGCATGCCCACCAGTTAACTGCTATTGACTCCTCTAAGTTCTGGCAGAACTTACTACTTCCACAAAGCTGTATCAGAGCTGAAAAATTTTTGATTAAAAAAACTTCTTCATTTTGAAAAACAAATGCCTATAGCAATGCCATGACTAAGCTAATATTAATTGCAACAAGATGATTCCTCCCACACCATGCAGGTCTGAAAAAGAGAAGGTGCAGCACATCACTCACTCACAGATACATACACAAGATAGACAGTGAGTTAGCAGTGTGATGCACTGTCCTGTATACAGGAATATCATCTTAAAACTCAGAGATATGATCCTCCATAAACTGCAAAGAAAGTAGAGTACAGTATATAGCTATGCCTATTTTTCATGTATTCAATGTTATACTTGAAAGTTCACTAATTAATATTGTAGGGAATACCTCCTCAGAAATGGAGATATATTCAAGAAGAAACAATTAAGAGCAATTTCACATACACTTATAAAAATCAGAGGTAAGCAATTTATTTTATTTTTTTAATTTTAAAGCTTCTGCAATTCAACTGAATTAAAAAAAAAGTAGTTTTTAAGGAAACAACAATTTTTAATATACCTAGGGTCTGATTATAAAAGACAATCTAAGAGCTCATCATCAATAATGGTGTTCTTTTTAAGTGCTCATATTACTGCCATAACATACTCCATAGAAATGTTAATTTTCATCTTTCACCAAAAAACCTAAACCTTTATAGTCAAGTTTGGTTAAATTTGCTTTTAGGAGAACTTACTTCCATACAGCAGGAAGATAACAGCACTAACAAGCAAAATTTGATTAATTAGAAATATTTTTTTGAAATATAAAAAATACATATGTGTTATCTTTTTTTCTCCAAATACTACAAAGAGGCAAACATATATTTAAGCAAGTTCAAAGTCATTAGCACATTTTGCATGTTAGATATTCACACTTCACCATGTTTACCATGTATATTGGAAAAAGGATTTAGGGTATATAGAAGTTATGCCTTTGAAAAAAAGGTTACACTGTAAGCATTAGGTAAGAAATTCTCCTTAGTCATTGAAGTTGTTTCCAGCGTATGGCCTCCCAGACTGGAAAGTCCATGCTCTTGCACAGTTACATGGAGCCACATGGGGACTGAAAGTCAAGAAACAAAAGGTCAGGTCTAAAGTACACATGAGCTATGAAGAAAAAAAGTCCAAATAGCTAGAGCTGGAGCTGTTTCCTTGGTTCCCTTTATTGCTCCCATCTTCACAGAATCTCTAAGGTTGGAAAAGACCTTTAAGATTGTGGAGTCCAACTGTTAACCAACTGTTAACTCAACAGTGCCAAGTCCACTGCTAAACCATGTCCCCAGGTGCCACATCCACACTTTTTTGGGATGCTTCCAGGGATGGTGATTCCACCACTTCCCTGGGCATTCTGTTCCAACGCCTGACCACCCCTTCCATGAAAAAGTTTCTCTGAATAGCCAATCTAAACCTCCTTGGTGCAACTTGAGGCTTTTTCCTCTCATCCTGCCACTTGCTACCTGGGAAAAGAGCCTGAGCACCACCTCATTCCATCTTTTCTCCACTGGGCTGCCACAGCAGCATTGCACTCCAAAACAACAATCCACCTACACATCAGACGTTAACTTCTGAGCGGACTATAAGAGCAGATGAGTAATGTAGCTTCTGTTGCTATAATACTTGTTGCTTCAAGACTCTTCAAAAAAAAAATGTCTTTTATCCAGCATTTCCCATTGTGTTACTGCAACAACTTTTACTCCCCAAGTTGTGTTGGGTTTGGTTTTTTTAATACAGTAACTGCCACTGCAGAGAGTCCAATATCAGTGTTTCTAAATGACCTTCACAAACTCTGATGTTTCTGGATTATTACACATTTTTCTCTGTCACGAATCTACTCTTGCTTGAAGCAAAAAGATGATGTAGAAACAGTAGCATTCTCCAACCTTAAAAAGACCTCATGAATTATGTAAGATGGAAATATTCTTGAATAAGAAAGACTTAAACCAATCTTTTTGGGGTAGGTTCTTCCACTGTATTACAAGATGCACAAGAAGGTCTCCCAAGTTTCTTGAATAACTCCAAACCAAAGCCACACCTTTTGTGGATACATCCCACATCTATAGGCTTATTTCCAAAACAGCAACAAGCCTCTAACCAAAAAGCAAAAAAAGTAGGAAATTAAGACTGCTGTATGAATCTGTCCCTTTTCCTTGTCAGATTCTGCACCTCCTTTTAAGTTTTCAAATGAATGAAAGGATTTTGTCAAGTTTATTTAGTTTGCAATTTGGAAAGTGTCATTAAAATCCTATTTTAAAGAATTCAAACTATTACTGTAGAATAGTCCCAAAGATTATAAAATAATATGCTTTATGCTAAACATGGCTTGGTCATGAAACCAGACAGTTCAGCTAAGGGTCAATGTCACTGCAACAGGTCTTGTGCGTATTAGCAAAATCACTGCTTTAAAAATGTATTTCCTAACAGTTGTTCAATTCTGTGTTAACATTCTGCATTTAAGCTACAAACATCACTTCCGAAGCCTGTTTCAGTTGATCTTTGATCTATGAATCCTATCGAAGACTAGATTAATACAAGTTGAACAATCTATAACCAGTACAAAATCTCAGTGCCACTTACTGGAAAATGAAAGGGATCAAACTTAAGGGAAAACAGGTAGGGAGAGAGACAAAGCTTAGAACATGCATTATGTATGTACTCAAACAAAAGAAAAATTCTAAGAATTATTCCAACTTAAATCATGGCTGTGCAGTTACAAAAACACAATCATGCATTTTCACATGCAACTGGTTTATGGAACTTAAGTCTCTATGCCACTTTCCATGGCTCCAGTGTGACTCAACATTTCAGTGGAAAAAAATTGTTCCTTCCAAAACTGTAAATATAAGAAACTATCCACATCTGCAGGAGGAGTTAGATATCTTCACTGTAAGAAAAGATGAAAACCCTAAAGTCTGGTATAACTAGTAAGTAAAAATATGCTAAACTGAAACTTTGACAAAAATAATTCATTAAATTTTCAGAGATTGTTAACAGATGGTAACTCAGAAGAGTATCTTCCTTGTGATCTTTCCCCTTCACTGGGGAGCAGGCCATACCATCCAAATTTGATTGAAAAAATTGACTGGAGCTATTTTTTACCAGAAATATTTCATATTTTCATAGGATTTTGATTAGAAAGGACTATTATTTTACGCTTTTCAATACTAACTTGGCTATTCCTAACAAGTAAAACTTTTCTAGAATAGAAAATGTGTAATAACTACAATAAAGCACAGAAATATTTTAAACATTTACTCTTACATTGGCAAAATAGAAATATAAATAAATGTACACACATCATAATAACACAAATCCTTTCCTCAACATCCTTTCCAAATTTTAATGTGTATTCATAAACTGAAAACTCCAAGTTTCGTGAAGATAAAGCAAAATTAAGTTGTTTTACTGAAAATAATAAAAATACACCGATTTCAAGCAGTTTCTGCAGTAGCTCTTAGTTTTATATGTGTTTAACCGAATTCCCTCATTTCTAAGCATTTTTAAATACGTTACACCATCATTTCAACTTCAGGAGAAGGACATCAAATAAACCAAAAAACAATGTAATGGCACAGAGTACAGAAGAGTCCCTCTCAAGTAGGAGGCAGAGAAAAATAACAGCTTCTGTAGAATACAATATATACCTTTTAAAAGAGCTGTTTATATCCTGTACAATTGTGTCATTACTTGATAAAACCTATGTTTTCCTGAGCACGCAAATTGGCAATATCTGCATCTCTGTAACAACAGTGAAACTGAAAACTTCTATTTCTTTTATTTGATCTGCTTCAGCAAGTTTGATAAAAATCTTTTTTTAATTTTTTGTTGCATAGCTTTTTCACAGGTAGGAGCAGAGATAAGCATACAAGCGTGGGAAAAGATAGAACAGTACTGATGCTACACAAACACAGATACTACGACTTGAAGGAATATTGAAGCAAATTATTTTCGTGAGATGAATGATACAGTCACACTTTGTAAAACCTGCTAATAACATACAATAAAAGAAAAAAAAAAGAGAGGGAAAATATGAGGGTTTATGGGTTTTTGAAAATACTGCTGTAGCATTAAGTGATGATACTACAAAATTATCTAATAGGTGTCCTCGCACTTTAGTAAGATTTGTGAGAACTAAAATTATATCATAACCCTTCTGAATCTGTTGAAGACCTTTCCCAGACAATATGCAAATTACTTTAATAACTTGAAAATTAAGCAGTTGAAACAAACGACCGAATGGAGCCACTGGTACCAGCATATCCACGTATTTAAAAGTTTGCCATGACGTTACAGGTCAGTGCTGCACACCTGGAAATGCTGCATGAATTCCACAGTGACAGCAGTGGAAACGCTTAAACGGAACGTCATAGGAACTGTTATTAAGCTTGCATAAGCTCAGCATTAAGATGCTATTAAAAAAAAAAAAAAGAAAGAAATTTGAATACAGTAGTTCTAGTACTGCAGATCTCCCGATCTAGATTTCGTAGATAAAAATATCCGGGAGCGCAGCCTCCTCAGGATGCTCCTGCGGCACCGGCACGCTCGCAGGAGTACATGGTCAGCGGCTTCCACGGCGGCTCGAACCCCTTCCCGCCGGATACATCCCATTAACTCTAAACCTCATCACATTAACTCTGGACCTGACCCGCGGCCGGACTGCGTCAACTGAAGGGCAGCTACACCAGCTGTGCCTGCACGAGCCCAGCGCTGCCGAGGGCTCATCCTGCCCTGCCTTGTCCCGCACCGCCTTTCTCCCGAGAACGCAAGCACGGTGCCGAGAACAAATCTCTCAGTCCCTCGCTTCAAAAAAGGCCATTCGACACCCCGAAGCAGCGGCACCGCCCGGTGAGCCCCTGCCCCTCGCCCGCCACCCGGGCACTCCCCCACGAACGCTCCCGCAGGAGCTGAGTCAGGATGGATGCAGGAGAATGCCCTACCCCGCGGGGGCCGGCACCTCCGGCCTCCCTCCGCCGGACAGGGCTGCGGCGGGGCCACCGCCCGCGCTCCTGCCCCCGACCCACCTGTGCGGAGCGGGGGCGGTCCGGGCCCCGCGGGCTGCGAAGCAGCGAGGGGGGACGGTCCGCTCTGGCGGGGCAGGGCCCCGGCCCGGGGCTCACCTGCACACCGTGATCAAGTTCCGCCTCTCCACCGCGGCGTTGCGGGACGGGACGCTCTTCCTCCGGGCGGAGACGTTGAGCCCCCCTAAGCCGAGGGACGCCATCTCCGCTGGGCAGGGCAGGTGGAGCCGCCGGGGCTGGCGCGGAGCCTTTGTTCCCGGCCTCCCGCACTCCAGGATGCTACGCCTGCCGCCGCCGCACACGGAGAAGGAGGAAGCGGATGAAGAGGCCGCCGTGTTTTCCCCGCTCCTCCTCCCGCTGCCCGGTCCCGGAGCGCCCGAGGCAGCGAAGAGTCGGGCGGGGATGCGCGGGGTCCCCGCGGCGGGGGCGGCTTGGCCCCC